>JAZKJV010000747.1:0-271293 GCA_037367405.1 Ottelia alismoides | reverse complement strand
TAAATTTTATTTTCATCGTCACGCGAAATCATATTTGCATCAAGTGGTATCAGAGCATGGCATATAGATCGTCCTCACGATCTGGCGATCCCTCCCGTTGTTCACAAGGAAAGTCCAAAGGATCTCGCTCCAACGACCGTGCATGGCGTGCCGAGGTTAGACAAGCATTATCTAATATGCGCCAAGTTTGTGCCGATATGCAAGTTTTGGCGTCACAAATATGAGAGCCGCAGAATATCGAGGCATTGACGTGCCAACTAGAAGAAAATGCCGTCAAATCGAAGTCCCCCACTACCGAAGTTGCTGTCCAGATTTTTGACGAAGAAAAACTCGCCGTCGATGATGATTTGCTCGCTGTCCAGGCCGTTTCAGAAGAGGAAAACGTTGACCTGCTTGCTGTCCAGGTATTTTCAGACATGCAAACGCCACCGAAATCGACTCCGGCACCATCCACGACCCTCTCGCAGGTCCCCCTCACCATTATCTCACCTCCAACCCTCATCCTAGCCTCGATGTCGGCCCTACAACCAACCCCGACCACAGCCCCTGCACTCGCACCCCCAGCCACAGCCTCACCGTCATCGCCACCCCCTCTCGTCGCAGCCCACACACCTCCAGTAATTCCCCTAGCCCTGTTGCACCCACCTTCCCCCACCAAACGGACCCCACCACCTCCCTTCACTGCCCTCGCACCCTCTGTGACACACCCTCCAGAGTCAACGCCCCCTTCCGCTACCCCTACACCCCCACCAACCCTTCCCACCACCGTTGTTCCGCCGGTGCATAACCCATCAGCCCCTCCGACGAATCCCTCACCCCCTCCACCGCTAACGTCCCCTTCAGCCACCCCCGTACCCATTACGGCGCACCCCCCAACCTCGTCACCCCGACCCCTAGCCTCATCAACGCGGCCACCCTCCAGCGCATCGATCGCGTGCCGCCCCGCAAGACCCCACCAGTGCGTCACTACCGCGATTCCTCACCGCCGCCCGCCTGTGCGACACCTGCACAACGCACGTACCGCCTACAACTCCCTCCTCGACGATGCCATTGCCACAGCATGAAGAAAAGAACCCTAACGAGGGGCCCTTTATCTATACGATTCGAACCCCATGAAATCTGGGATGAGAAATTAATTTGGAATATTTGCAGGGAGACCCCTCCTCCCAAAATTATTTATCAAAAGGGTCGATTAGAGGATATATTATGCTATAGAATCCTTTTAAGTGAAGGGGTAGAACATTTGCAGCCATGCCCCTCAATGGAGAAAAATTATAAACGTAACATGGAAAAGGAGCAAATTTGGGAGGTTCGATGAATCAATCTATATGGAATTCTCCACCAATAGATCGAAGATCAAGCAATTCGTCGGGAGACGAATTTTCAAGAGGAGGAGAACTGATGCAGCATGAAGTCAACAAATAGGGCCTCATTTTCCTATTTTTATCCGTTAATTGGGGTCTAATTTTATTTACGTTTATTCGAGTCGATGTGATTTTTATTTAAATAAAAGAGATCGTCTGTGATCTTAAATTAGGAGTCGGTTTTTTAATTGGATTTCAAATTTAAAATTAGAGTCAATCAGGATAAATTGAAGATTTGAATTTATTTCAAATCGATTAGTTAGTTGGTTAGGGTCCAAATTAGGGTAAGTTGGGATTTAAATTTTAATTTGGTTTCTATTTTTGTAATCTCATCCCTCCTATATAAAAGGGGTGATAGTCTATGGTTTTAAACAGTTCAAGTAAAAGTAAAATTGAGATTCTTATCTCTCTATCTCCATCTCTCTCTTTCTCTCTCTCAACGTGGTCTTCACGGTTCATTCCCAAAAATCCTCGTTTTTCCGACGAGCTTTCTCCTCTCAACCTCTCCAATTCTTCTCCACCAAAACTTCCACCCTTCAAATTTTATTTTCATCGTCACGCGAAATCATATTTGCATCAAGAATTGATGCAGCGTGAATCGGATAAATATGGCCTTTTTTATCCGATAATTAGAAACTCATTTTATAATTGAGTCGTTGCATTTTTACTTTAAATAAAGAGATCGCGTGTGATCTCAAAATTAGATAGTCAGTTTCAATTTGAATTTCAAATTTAGTTAGTTAGAGTCAATTAGAGATTTGAATTTATTTCAAATCAATTAGTTAGTTGGTTAGAGTCCAAATTAGGATAAGTTTGATTTAAATTTTGATTTGGTTTCTATTTTTGTAATCTCATCCCTCTTATATAAAGGGATGATAGTCTATTGTTTTAAGAAAGTTCAGATGATATGAAAATTTGAGATTTTATCTCTATCTCCCTCTCTCATCTCTCTCTTCCCTACACGATCTCCGCGGTTCTCTTTTCCAGAATCCATCGTTCTCCGACGAGCTTTCTCCTCTCAACCCCTCCAATTTTTTCTCCACCAAAAATCCGCAATCAAAATAATTTTTCATCGCAGTGCAAAATTCCTTTTTGCATCACGTAGCCTCGAGGCGGTCGAGGCGTGAGCCTCAGTTTACAAGGAAAAAACCTATAAAAACTACAACAAAATATATACTAATGAAATTATATATATTCTAACTAACATATGATATAAATTACTATAATATATGATGAAATTACAAAGATAAGAACACTGAAAGAAACGATATACAAGTGTATAGATTAAATCCATTGATATCCCCTTGAATTCTAACCATCTAGCCTAAGTTCATGAACCGTCGTACACACCCCTTCCTGCCATACCATACCCCAACAAGGTGGGGGTCTCGTTGCCCGGTCAACGAGCCTGGGGGGTGTCTAGGGGGGAGCAGGAGCGTCCCCCCCCCTGTGGGGGTGTGGGGGCAGTGCCCCGGCGAAATTTTGTATTAAGGATTTTATTTCTATTCAGATATATTGATCTGTTTCAATGGGAGTAGTACATAAACCCATTGAATTATATCTTGTTTGACCTTCTCGGTGTATTACATGGCTCATTATTTGAAAACTCCTTAAAACTAAGTTTACGAGTAATTTTTTTTATGACACTTGTGGATTCGTATGTTTAAGGGCATAATTTAAGAGTTTCTTGACATGATTGGATATGTTTAATAGTAAATATGAAGATGAAAGTGGCCAAATTTAAGCATTCATCTCATATAATTATATCTTAAACAACTACATCTTTATAAACATCTGAAATTGCTAATAGGATAAATGAATTAACATAAAATTTGAAAGAAAAAGAAACGCCTCGGTGAGCGCCTCGCCTCTGCCTCGACCGCCTCGACCAACTGAGCCAGCCGCCTCTCAAGACCTTGTCGAGGCGGTCGTTCAGAGGCGTTTTCTGGCCGCCTCGCCTCGAGGCGTACGCCTCGTCCGCCTTGAGGCGCATTTTTTCGAACCATGGTTGTAATAGTCATTGTATTTTTGAGTTGATCCATCTTGATATTTGGGGTCCAAGTCGTGTCCCAGACCATCAGAGACAGATTTTATCTTGTTGTTGACGATTTTTCCAAATTGTCTTGGGTATTTCTACTTAAAAATAAGTTTAATGCCGGTCATGTTATTCAGTCTTTTATTAATAATATAAAAAATGTTTTTATTTTGCAAATATCAAGTATATTCATTCCGATAATGTATTATAATTCAATAACTTACAACTCTCACAATTCTTCAAAACCCTTGCTACTGTACATCGGACTTCTTTGCATATACAACACAACAAAATGGGATGGTTGAACACAAACATCGTCATCTTTTAGATATCACTAGAACCCTCTTAATTTAGAGTAGGGCTCCTCATTCCTATTAGGGAGTTGCGATTCTAATTGCTTGCTACCTGATGAATCATATGCATTCGTCTGTGTTGGAGAGAAGATTCTGTTCTTGATTGTGTTTCTCGAGAAAGATTTTTTCTCGCTCACTCCTCGTGTGTTCGGGTCAGTTGCCTCTGTTCATCATATGTCATCTAGCCATGACAAGTTCTCTCCTATAGTTGTCAAGTGTATCTTTGTGGGGTATTCCATGCGTTAAAAGGGATACCGGTGTTTTAACCATATTCGACAAAAGTATTATGTTAGTGCGGGTGTCACTTTCTTTGAGTCTATTATGTTTTTCTCTCCTCCATGTGATAGGTTGATCCCTTCGGATTCTGGAGAAGAGGTATACATGCCTCTATCTCTGATTTCATCTATCACGCCTATGACTCCTACACCTCCCACTCCATCGCCACCACCTTCACCACCATCATCACCACCTCCTCCACCAGCAGTCACCATCTGTTTTCCACAGGTTTACACGTGCCGACCCCGTGCTCATGAGCTTCCTCCAACATCCAGCATGTCTCGGGGATGTTACGAGCACTTAATTTCTACTAATGGTACTAATGACTTGCATTTGCAGCAGGATGAGCAGATGGCTATAGATGTTCATTCCTCGGTCACTAAGGAGGTTGAGGACCTTAACGTGTACATTGCTTTACGGAAACAGAGGCATACATGTGCTACGTATCCCCTTGCTTCCCATGTTTCTCTTGCAGGTCTCTCAAAGGAGTTTCAGAGATTTCTTATTGGACTATCTACCGTGTACATACTACGGACATATCAGGAGGCTGGTGTATTCGTTGTGGGGAGCAAGTGGGTGTTTACGGTGAAACACCATGCATATGGTAGTGTAGATAGATACAAGGCTAGGCTTGTTGTTCGGGTTTCACCCAGACATCTAGGGTGGAGTATCTGGATACAATTTCCCCTGTCGCTCGGTATTATACATTGAGGATTCTTATTTTTTTTTGTTGTATGTAATTCGCCTCTCTTTCAACTAGATGTCAAGAATGCCTTCTTGTATGGTGACTTGCAGGAGGAAATCGGCATGCAGCAGTCACTAGCTTTTGCTGCTGATGGGGAGTCTCATATGATTTGTAGACTTCACAAGGCTATTTATGGCCTTACACAGAGTCTGAGGACTTGGTTCCAGAAGCTTTCTGAGTTGATTGAGCAGCAGGGATTTGTCAGATCGACTGCATACCATTCTCTTTTCGTTCAGAGATCACAGAGAGGTATTGTTGCTATTTTGGTTTATGTGGATGTGTGGATGGCATCATTGTTACAGGGAATAATAAGCAAGGTATTCAGGCAGCTAAGGACTTCCTTAGACATCAGTTTGTGACCAAGGACCTTGGCAATCTTCGTTATTTTCTTGGCCTTGAATTTGCAAGGAACCAATGTGGCATGGTGATGACGCAAAGGAAGTATGTTGTTGATCTCCTAGATGAGATGGGCATGACAAGATGTAGGCAATCTACTACTCCTATGGATCTGAATATTAAACTCTATGATGATGACGACACTGAGGAGGTTGATGAGAGACGAAATAGAGAGCCTGTGGAGAAGCCTTTATATGTTACCATTACCGGACCTGATACATCCTCCACGGTGGGCAGAGTTAGTCAATCTATGAAGCGGCACATGTATGTACATATGGATGATGTACACATGATTTTGAGATATTTGAAGACTTCTCCAGAAGGACTCTTATTCAGTAGAGACACAACCCTTACAGTTACAGCATGTGTTGATGTAGATTATGCAAGATGCTCCAAAGATATGAAGTCTACCTCAGGTTTCGTTGTCTTTGTTGGGAGTTCACTTGTTTCATAGAAGAGTAAGAATCGAATGGTTGTTGCTAGATCTATTACCGAATCCGAAGATAGAGACATAGCACGAGGTAACACAGAGATGATGTGGGTCTAGTTCGTCTTGACTAACCTGATTATTAAGGTGCTACTTCCCATGCACCTCCAATGTGACAACCAGGCCGGCCTTTTCACAACCAGTAATCCAATCTTCCATAAAAGAACCAAGCACATTGAGTACACTATCACTACACTTGAGATGTGATTCGGAAGGAATTTATCTCCACTTCTCATGTTACTTTAGGAGGCAGACTGCAGATATCTTCACCAAAGCACTTGCTAGACGCACGTTCCATCGCTGTTATTCCAGGCTGAGCATGATAGACATATATTCTCCAGCTTGAGGGGGAGTGTTGAGATAGATGTTTTATTTGTCTTTTATTCATATTTCTTATTCATTTGTCTACTTTATTTAATTTTCCCATAGAGCATTTATCCTATATAAGAAAGCCCTAAGGTCATAATGGAATTATCAGTTCTATCCCCTTCCACAATAGACAAGATAAGAAGTTGTAAAAGACAGACAAGAAGTTGTAAAAAAAACAAATAGGAATTGTAAAAAAGGAAAAACAAAGTGGTAAAAAATGAACACATAGTAGTAAAACAATGAACATGAATTTGTAAAAAAAACAAAAACGAAGTTGTAAATCTGAGTTTATTGTTGTAAATCCCTTCCATGTGTACATAATAAATGAGTTTGA
The DNA here is from genome assembly GCA_037367405.1 of Ottelia alismoides. NCBI lineage: Eukaryota > Viridiplantae > Streptophyta > Magnoliopsida > Alismatales > Hydrocharitaceae > Ottelia > Ottelia alismoides. The sequence goes on along the minus strand of JAZKJV010000747.1, from coordinate 264,934 downwards.
AGTTGTATTATATAAAAAAAGATTCATGATAAATACACACGAAGTTATACCATGTAATTAATATTCTCACAACTGTTTAAGATCTTCCCAAAAGGCATGACTATAAATTAAAATAGTTATTTGCAACCGTATAAGAATGAGAGCAATTATGAATATGATTTTTCTGAATCTGTGAAGTGGCTTTGTGTATTTTTTTAAGGATGATCAAAGATCGGAAATGAAAGGTTGATAAACGAATGGGCCATATGTTCATTGGAAATACGCGATATGTAGGGCTAGAGTTCATTCTCAATATATACATCTCACACAAGGCCTTAAATGTCGGTTTCGGTCACCATTTCGGTATTGACCAAAACAGAATTTCGATGGAATTTCGGTGGAATTTCGACCGAAACTTCGGTCATTTCGGTCATTTTTTGTACTAGGACCCCCATATTTCGGTCATTTCGGTCATTTCGGTCAGATTTCGATTTCGACTGGATATCGATATTCGACAGAAATTCAACCGAATTTCGCTGAAATTTGAGGCCATGATCTCACATTTTCTTCCTCACAGTATCAAAGTGGCAGGTTCTAAGGCCATTATTTGAACCACATCTCTGGCCCCCATGACTAAATCTCGTCGTTGCCACCCTCTAGCCTCGTCGACTCTGTCCTTTCTCATCGCCAAGCTTTGAGTTGAGAAAAAATTCAAACTCGCAATTGAGTCCCTACTAAGAAAAGGACCCAACATTGAAGCATGCATGGCCTTTATCGATTCGAACTCGCAAATGGGTAGCCGACTACTAAAGAGACACCAACATCGAAGTGTGCACGACCAATAAGGAGATACAATGCATTTGGCTGCAACCTCAGGGAATCCAAGTCCTCTATCAACATCTCAAGGCCCAAGCCCAACTTCAAATTATCACAAACCACCACAATGAGGTCCCTAACTGGATGCACCAAGCTTCCACTAGTTCAAAACCTCGAAGTAACTCCTGCCAGCAAGCAAACCCCTCAAACCCCTAGTGGGGTGGCACCATCCCAGAATATAGACATTCATCAGGGTCGACGCCTCAAAGGACATGGCTCCCCTTTCAGAAGTCGCTCCTATTACATCAAAAGACCATGCACACAAACCAAACAATCATCAACTTGCCACATCACCTTTAAAATTGGATTCGTGAAAAAGTCATAGATCTTCATTCGCACCCGTTACACTTCTGGTGAATCCTTCCGACACTAAGCACCTATCCCACACTCTGGTGACTGCATCAATAAGTTGCTCAAGGAGTGCCACATCGCTTTTCTCTAGCAGTTATGACTGATTTTTTTGACCGAAAATACGAAGGGGGAGCCCTCTCAAGGCGGGAGTCACCACACCAACTCTTTCATTAATAGCAAGAGGGTATATCAATTGGATATCCAGAAGTTGTACAAAGCATTACAATGCGCAAGCACATTCTCGTAGTAAAACCGTTGTCCCTTGAATATGCTATCATTCCTTCCAACCTAGATAGCCCAAATGATGGCAAATGGCCTCGAGACGTCGTCTGAGGACCCAAGACCCACCGATCGAATAGATCTCCAGAAATGCTCCAAGCTGGATGCCTGGACCCAAGTCAGTCCCAACGATTCCCAGACCTGCACCGAAGACCTGCAGCCAAAGAATATGTGCTCAGCATCCTCCAAAACACTCCTCGCATCTATCGCAGCTCAGATCTATCACACCAAACAATCTCCCCCTCCTTACTTTGTCACACAGATGGTTTCTTCTTAGACGCCATAGGAACACTTTAACCCGAGTAGGAATCTTGGCCACCCAAATCACTTTTATATCCGCGTAGAGGTCTTCATCACGCCCCACTCTTCCACCACATAGCTTCCTATAGGCGCTCTTTATAGAGAATCTTCCATATGCCCATTCAAAATGATCCGGCTCACCAGACATGTCCCCAGGAGAGGGAACCTCTGACTACAACCGCAAGAACTCATCCAGCCGTTGATCCGACAGAATCGAAAGAAACATAGGGGCCTACGACCCCGAGTCCGCCACCTCCGCCAGCCGCACCCCCTGTTAGTTGCTAAGGCCATCAGCCTTGGGAAACAGTGACCCAACACCCCTTCCCTCGACCAATCATCCAGCCAAAACATGAAGAGCTGACCATTCCCCAACCTCGTCCGCAGGAAAGACCTGAGCTCTGGAAGCACGGCACAGATCCCCATCCACAACGGAGACTCACCAGACTTCCTCCCAACCACCAACTCCCCAGTGATTACGTAAATCCTCCTCAGAAGCCTGGAGACCAACGAGTCAGAGGAGCCCCAAATCCACACCACCCATTTGGCAAGCAAAGCTTTGTTCATCAACTCCACATCCCGAACGCCAAGGCCCCCCTCAGCAACAGGCCTAGCAAGATCCTCTCAAGCAACAAGATGCAAGCCCCTCCTCATATGCCTCCCATCCGACCAAAAGAAAGACCTCATCAAAGCCTCCACTTTCCTTCTAACCCTAACAGGCATCAAACACGTCGAGTAGAAAAAAACCGGAATGGCAGAGAGAACGTGCTTCAGCAGGGTAAGCTTCCCACCCTTGGTCAAAGTAGTAGCCTTCCAGCCTTCCAACCGCTCCTCCATTCTCCGAAGGACACAGTCCTAGTTCGACCTCCTCAACCTACCGACAACCAGAAGCAACCCCAGATAGGAGATCGGCAATCGCCCCAGGGGGCACCCCGTCCACCCAGCGAGCCTGCCGCATTCCTCGTCATCCATCCATAGTGGAACCACCACCGACTTCTGCCTATTAATCTGCAAACCCGAGAGGCACTCAAACATATCCACCAGAATAGCAGGATTGTGGTTCTGCTCCTCCGTCCCCCCCAGAAAGATCAGCGTGTCGTCCGCATACTGTAACACATGTACTGAGATGTCCCCCATCCGGAAGCCCTCACACCACTCCTCCCCTACCGCACGCTGAAACAAAACCACAAGACAGTCTGCCATCAACACGAAAAGCAGAGAAGCCAAAGGGCAGCCCTGTCGAACACCCCTCTGCAGCTGAAACCACCCACCCTCCGGCATGCCGTTCACCAAGACGAAGCACGAGCAAGTAGTGGCGTATCTCTTGATCCAACGAATCCACTCTTCCGGGAACCCCCTCCTCTGCAGCGAAACCCACAAGAACTTCCAACTAACACAATCGTAGGCCTTGGTGTAGTCAATCTTCCAAACGGCCCCCTTCTTTCTGGACCTCTTCCACTCAAGACAAATTTCCGAAGCCGTCACGATCCCATCCGCCATACAGCGTCCCGGAATGAAGGCAGATTGCGCAGGTAACACTACAAAGCTCAACACAACCTTAAGCCTGCTCGCCAGCACCTTTGCCACAATGAGATAGATGCCATTAGAAATAGAGATAGGCATGAAATCCCCCACCCCCACGGGGGTCTCTTTCTTCGGTAGCAGAAATATCAAAGCCTTGTTAACTTTCTCAAAACCCATCACCCATGTTGCCACTCCTGAACTCATCCAAAACCTCCAAAATGTCACCCTTCAGCAAATCTCGAAACTCTCGATAAAAGGACAAAGGGAAGCCATCCGAACCAAGAGCCTTGTCCACATTCAAGCTCCAAACAACCATGCACACCTCCTCTTTCGAAAAAGCCACCACTAACGTGTCAGCCTGGGGCCCGCTCAAAGATCCCACTCCCAGACCTGTCCACAACCAATTCTTCTCGAAACGAAAGGAGAACCGCCCCAGCCGCTCCTCCCCGGAGAACCAAAGAATGGGAGTGTGATCAGAAAGTGTCCTAGGGAGAGCCCAGGCCCTCACCATAGGGAAGGCCTCACCCGCCTCCACTGACATCAGGAACCAGTCAAGTCTGGACCTCGACCTCGCATTCCTCCAAGTGAATTTGCACCCAGCCGCATCAACAACAGATAGGCCCAAAGAGCTAGACGCCTGCCTGAAATCTTCTAAACCAGAGTCTCTACCACCGGCCCCCCAGGCCTGTCGTCAGGAAACAACGTGACGTTCAAGTCCCCACCGATAATCCAAACTCCAACCCCCACCTCCGCAGCTACAACCAGCAATTGCAACGAATGCAAACCACTTCAAGCTTGCATGATCGTGTAGCCAAGTGCCCCACCTCACTGCAACAAAAATATTTGACTAATTTTCATTTTAATAATGTGATATATATACTTATTTGGTATGCATCTCCTCAATGTTGCACCCTCTTTCCTTTTTTAAAAAATAATTCAACGATATGGAACAATTAGAAAGTACCTTCTTTACTATACCTAATAAAGATGTTCTTGTGTGGTTCTACATATCATATATTTTGCATGTTACTCATATGTATATCTAACAGAATCCATATATTGACAACAATAACAATATCATGCCATATAATTATGATTTATTTGCTATGTTCACAACTTCAACTATTACGAGGGAAGCCTTCATTGGAGAAACGAGGGCATCATTGATCAATAAGCGATCTTGGGGGAGATAGGTTTAGGAGGTAGTAGGGTACCCCACACAATGGGGGCTCAAGAGATGGCTCGAAAACTTAATAAAAGATGCATGTATTATTTGAGTAGAGTTTTAGTAAGAAATATATCGATATCTATTTATATCGGGATCAAGTGGATAAGTAACAATATTCTCACAAATAATCATCTATAAACTAGTGATATATAAGGTCACATTAGAAAACTTAGATCTCAAGCTTATTATTACAGCAAGAGGACTTGCCAAAAAAGTTGTATAAACAACTCTCTCCAAAAATACTAAAGATGACAAAATAAGGAGAAATTTCATTGGTTGTTTGCGTAATTTGAGAAATCTAATTAGGAATATGCAAATTTCACTCATTTCACCAATATTTCACCAACATCAACGTCAGATGACAGAGATGCTTATGGTGGTTGATGCTAAAGTTGACATATAGAGGTTGCCCAAACCATATGTCCTTATCTCGTGGATAGCTAACCTTCTCACGTGATTGATTTTCCACCTCTTGCTTAGGTTACCGTTGAAACCTCTTTTAATCTAGCAAAGGTCAATTACGTCACTGTGTTGGCTACTTGAAGAATAGAAAGAGGCATACACAAGTCTGATGCCCCTTCACAGTTGATTTGACCTTCATGGCTTCGAATCACTGATTAGGGATGTTGAACCGAGGACAGTGTACCTTTGGTTTGCAAATAGACTACATGTTTTATGCTTGGCTCTTACCTACCCGTGCACAAGTTTTTCTATTCCATCCTAATATCACTAATTATTGCTTGAATATAGACTCCAGTTTCCTCGACTATAGATCTAAGATTAGAAGATCAGACAGTCATTGTTTACAATGTCAACAACTTTTGACCTAATTGATTGTATATATCAATCTGTTATAATCCTCGAAAGATTGAATACCTAGGTCTGTCAGTTTATTGATAGAATTGAACCTACTAACCAATGCTATTGAAAAAGATGTGGGGATGCCAGCATGGTGGTAGTACATCTAGGGGGTTGGGAGCAAAAATATGTCAGAACATCACCTTGAATATATTCCCTCACCATTCCTAGTTGCAGTGTGTTTGAAGGCACGAAAGCTAAGACGGTGGAGATAGATTTTTTTCGTCCTTAGATAGATGTAAACAAAGTCAGGAAAAGCTCGCACAGGGTGATTGCCTCACTTCACTGTGTGCTCAATCTTAAATTGAAGGATGGTGATCGTAGGAGACTCTGATTTCACTCCTTCTCTTGAGACATCTTGTCAAAAAAATAGCATTCAACACGTGTAGCCTCATTCCTCTCTATATGAGTGCCTTTCTCAGTGAACCCTATCTTGATATCTCATGCACCTTTAAGTCTCTAACAACTCTTCTTTTTGTACTCCTCTTCCTACCAAATTGCGGAAAATTGTAATTATATGCAATGAGAGCCTTTTTTGTCCATCTGCTATCGCAGTCTTCTTCATGCCTTACTTCAACATAGTTGTCCACGAGGGAAGACGGAGAAGATTGTATAAGCATGTCTACCCAAACAAGCACTCCAAAGCGAGTGATTTGCACCCATGGATCACTTGGAAATAGATTAATAATGTGGCCTACTTTTGCTTTGACTTCAATAAGACAAGTGCATGATACAATGTGTGGGTTCTATAGTGTTTCATTTGAGTAATGAAGACAATTCAATCTTATGAGCGGCACTCGAATAGTAGCAATAGTTGGGGTGCAAGTTAAGGTCCTAACTCCCTTTTCTTCATATTACCTCTGCTCGTCATCTGCGTCAAGTAGTTCTCATTACTTCGCTATGGGTTTCATGGTAGAATTGCCCCAATGTCCCATCCTCTATGCCGATATGGTTTACAAATCTCGCCTTCCACTTTTTCTTTACTACAAGCAAGCACGACATTTTCATCCATCCTCATATCTATTGTAATGGACTTGTCTTCCTTATCCTTTGCAACCAATGGCCCTATCCCACTAATCCTTATCCTCTCCACTTTCTGTCATAGGGGAGAACGACTTCAGACTAGAAGCCAATGAGCTTTCTACATCTTCATGTAAAGCATAGTCAAGGAATGTCATTCAATTGTTCAAACAAAACAATCTTGCTACTTCTTGTAATGAAGTTGAATTGTAAGAAAAGTGTTATTTAATGGTAGAGTATCCAAGGTTACACTGCATTTCCAGTGTCTATGAAAATCGAAGAAGAAGAAGAAGTGTATCACACCACTGCATTTAAAAAGGAATCATCATACATTAACAATATTACAAAAGAAAAGGACAAAAATTACCTGCAAATCAAGCAACAGGTTCTCTGGCTTGATATCTCTATGAATCACATGTTTTTCGTGCAGATACGCCAATGCCTGTGTTAGACTATCGATATACTACCACACAATATAGAACAAGCATCAACTGCACCATCTGAAGAAAAAATGCACAAATCAGCCCAAGACAGAATCAACAACGCTTACGGTTGCCGCACGCCTCTCGGAGAAGTGCCCAACGCTCTGCAGCTGCTTGTAAAGCTCCCCATTGGCGGCATACTCGAGCACGAGGTATATGCGGGTCTCGTCGTGGAACCATGCGAACAGCCGAAGCACGTTGGGGTGGTCGAGATCGTACTGGATCTCGATCTCGCGGCGGAGGTGACTGTGGTACTGGTACTTGTCGAGCTTCTCCTTGAAGATCACCTTTAGGGCAACAATAAATCCGCTCTGTCCATAGAAAATCCACAGGGAGAGATGTAAATGAAATTAATATACCAATTCTTTCTGTTTCATATAAATTATATACGGTAGTGTGGTTGTGTATGATCAATGTATTGTAGGTTTGTTTTTGCAATTAAAATTGACATATACGTATGTGTCAAAAATTTATATAATGGATATGGTAGTGGGTGCAGATATAGATGCAACTATATCCTTATGTATAGTTGATAACCGGTCATCGAGATTCGTCAAAAACAACACGTTGGAATGCTCTCAAAGTCGATTAAGCAAAAAAATTGTTTCAACACTTTTATTTAATAGGCAAGTGAATTTAGGTCGAATGCAAGGAAGCAATTGGAGGACTCTACATTGGAAGTGGGAAAGCAGGAAAGAGCGACTGCTTGACCTTACAACAGCCGATCGAGCATTCACGAAGAACAACAGCCGATTGAGAAGCCCTAATCGGAGAGCGGAGATCGAACCTGCAGTTCCCTGGCGAGGTAGACCTTGCCGAACTTGCCCTCGCCGAGGGGTTTGCCGATCTCGAAGTCAGCGAGGGACCAGTAATCATCGGACTGGGACTGGGGGGGAGGAGACATTCACCGATGGAAAGACGCTCGCACGAGGGAATGGGAGAAGCTCACGAAGGGCCGTTTACGAGAAGGGATGTGGGAAAGAACTTACTCGCAATGGGCTCCAAAATATTTAAATAGGCTAATATTCAAAAAAAATTCTTGAAATGATCATATATCGAAAAATGATTTATCGTACCACATGCACGTATGGGAGGAGGTTGGAAATTCAGATTTTCATCGTGGATATATGTTTTTACCATCCATGTGGCATGGCAAAATTTTTGCCACTTGCAACATACTAAGTGGCAGGCAAATGATTTGCCGATATATGTCCATTATAGGAATTATTTTCAATCCGTATTCATTTTGAGTAATATTTTGCAAATGTATTATTATGGCTGATTAACACGCTCATGAACGGTGATCGCCTCACTTCACCTTGTGTTCGATCATATATTGAAGGATGGTGATCGCAGGAGACATTAATTTCACTCTCTATGTTGAGACTTCTTGTCAAAAAAATAGCCTTCAACTCATGTGTAGCCTCATTCCTCTCTATACGGGTGCCTTTCTCAGTCCCTATCTTGATATCGCATGAACCTTCAAGTTTTTTATCAACTATTCTTTCTATACTCCTCTCCCTACCAAATTACGAAAAATCGTAATTATATACAAGGGGAGCCTTTTTTATCCATATGTTATTGCAATCTTCTTCATACCTTACTTCAACATAGTTGTCCATAAGCGGAGATAGAGATGATTGTATGAGTATGCCTATCCAAATAAGCATTCCAAAGCGAGTGATTCATCCCCATTGGCTCACTTATAAATAGATTAATAATGTGACCTACTATTGATTTGACTTCTACAGGAAGAAAGTTTTCCGGTGCATGATACAATGTGGGGGCCCGTGATGTTTCATTTCAGCAATGAAGGCAACTCAGTCTTGTGAGCAACATCTTAAATAGTGGCAATAGTTGGGGTGCAAGTTAAGGTCCTAGCCACCTTTTCTTCATATTACTTTTGCTCGTGATCTGCATCAAGTAATTCTCATTATTTCATTATGGGTTTCATGGTAGAATTACCCCGATGTCTCATCCCCTATCCTGATGTAGTTTCAACTCTTGCCTTCCACTTTTTCAACTACATGGCAAGCACAACCATCCCATCCATCCTCGTCATCCATTGTAATGGACTTGTCATCTTGTGTATAAATGACCTTATTCCACTAACCCTTATCCTCTCCACTTCTTCTCATAGTGGAGAATAACCTCATTCTAGAAACCAATGAGCTTCCTACATCTTCATGTGCAGGCGTAATGAAGAAATTTCATCCAATTGTCCAAACAAATCATTCTTACTGCTACTTGTAATGAAACGAATTTGTAGAAAAAGTGTTGTTTAAATAGCAGAGTATCCAAATACACTGCATCTCCATGTGTATATGAAATGGAAGAAGAAGAAGGAAGAGTATCACACCATTGCGTTTAAAAGGGAATCATCATACATTTACAATATTGCAAAAGAAAAGAACAAAACATACATGCATATCAAGCAACTGGTTCTCTGGCTTGATGTATCACATGTTTTTCGTGCAGATACGCCAATGCTCACGTTAGACTATCGATATAATGCCACAAAACAAGCTTCAACTCCACAATCTGAGGATGAAAAATCCACAAATCAACACAACACATAATCAACAACGCTTACGGTTGCCACACACCTCTAAGAGACGTGCCCAACATTCTGCAGCTACTTGTAAAGTTCCTCATTAGCGGCGTACTCGAGCACAAGGTGTATGTGGGTCTCATCGTGGAACCAGATGAACAACTGGAGCACATTGGGGTGGTTGAGGGCGTACTGGATCTCGATCTCTCGATGGAGGTGACTGTAGGCTTCTCCTTGAAGCTCACCTTTACGGCAATAATATATATGTTCTTCCCATCGAAAATTCGCAAAGATCAACAGTCGATCAAACATTCATGAAGAATAACAGTCATTGAAAAGTCCTAATTGGATATTGGAGATCAAACCTGCAAATCCCTAACAAGGTAGACCTTGCCAACTTTGCCCTTACCGAGGGGTTTATCTATGTCAAAGTCAGCGATGGACCAATGATCGGACAAGAATTGTGGGGAGAGGAGACATGTCACTGATGGAAAGAGAAGCTCGTAGAAGGGAATGGGATAAGGACGTAAGAATTCAAATACTCTTAGGGGACTTGAGATGGTGTCTATCACATGGTCAAAATTCCGCTCTGATTTTGTCATTTGTTGCATTAGCTAACCGTAGCTAACCACTTTCTTGAATAGAATGGTCAAGGACACACTTCAGCTCTTCTAGAACTTGCGCTTACTAACGTATAGATGGTTTCATACAAGCAAAAGCACAGAAGCCTGAATCGTAACTGTCACGATCAGGCACAGATCCTTTGAACTGAGACAGATATGCATCTATATGCCTTAGTAGGCACATATGATAAACCAATAGGTTGACGACCTAGCCAAGGTCCATATACCGATGCGTTGGTGTGGGTATGAAGTCGTATGAGATGTATGATCTCTCGAAGGTATCATATAAGTTCATGGTTGATGAATCGGGAGACAGGGCTAACTCATGAGATATTTGGGGATCAAAAGCAATTTCATGCATGGTCATCTAGTTCATAAAGTAAGATATTAATTTGAGATATTAATATATGCTTTTGGAAAGTATACGATTAATATTGTCTTTCCAATTATCAAACGATAAATCTATTGATTTATTTAGAAGAAGACAGTGAAACCAGGATTTGAACTTCAAATTTATCAGAGTCTTCCAATATGAAGGATGAATGAGTATTGTGAATACTCATGGTTAGTCTATCACAATAGATCATCTATCATGGCACTTCTATTCCCAAGGAGTGTCTTCATTTATCTAGATGATTTGTGATTTAATTGGATTAAATCATAATTCATTTGAATCCAAATTTCCAATTCTAATTCTATTTCTTGATATCCAAATGTTGGAAACAAAAATGGTCTAAGAAGCTGGATTCAGCTCACCGACATTTTCTTCAGCTCATGAAGATTGTGATGCGAGAGTGTAAAGTGTTACAGCTCAAGCTCATTATTCGTCGGTGATAGATTTTTTTGCTAAAATGGCATAAACCCTGAAATTGGATTCATATCCAGATTTCAAATCACTATACATGGATAGTCGATGAATGCTCAGTCATTCGCCTTTATTCATATATTTTGCCTTTAAAACTCTAGTTAAATGCATGTAAATACAGTTAAGTTGTACAAGTTAACTATCTAATTGTGTCTATAAATAGTGCTTAAATACTATGTATTTAAATACAAAATAAATGAATAGAGAAAAAAAGAAAAACAAAGGGAGGATTGTAAATACTAATTGACCCTAAACTCCGAGACTAAGTCAATATTGACTTGGTCGACAAGGAATAAAGTGAGGGGGATAAGGGTAAATAGATGCAGATAAAATGATATTGTCACATAGAAAACCTAGGTGACTTGTACACTAATTTATGCACACTCATACACACTTCAAATAGAAATAATTTCAACACAAAATATGTACATAAAAATTTACAGAAAAAGAACAAATTAATTGCACATAAAAATACGGTTAAATGTTATTGGGACACACAGATAAAACGCTGCAAACAGAACTTCATAGATCCATATCTTCTCCATATGAACTCAAAATTGACCAAACTCACATTTTGTACTCTAAATAAATTATCTACCTAATAAAAGTTATTTATTTAAAATTGAAGTTAAGATGAAAAAAATGTCTATTGGGTCACTATTGTGTTGTATACATGTATATAATATTCAATATATTCATACTTGATATTTTTAACTCCTTTATATTTTTATATACTTGTAAACATTATTTGAAACATATGTCAATAATATAAGTAGAATAAAACTATTGGAATTTCATTAGAATAAATAACATATTAAATTACATAAGTAAACTATACATATATATTATATATACCTTATTCTTTAAGCGAGCAAATAAAATAAGAAAAATAAACTAAATATATATAAATATATATTTAAATATTATAGTTATAGAGATTATATACATAAAATAATACAATACAAAATTCAAAATAAAATAAAATCCATCATATATAGTAATTATACCTATAATCATACTTGAAAAAATTAACATATAGTAAGTAGGTCAACAAAAATAAATAAAATTTACCTAAAAGTAGTACATAAAATAACGAACAACTTTGATGTTTAATAAAAAAACAAGAAATCATTTTATATTTGTTTCCTCTTTTCTTTTTTATTTTTACTCAAGTTGTCTCGTAGCGGGAGACGTGGCCCAATGGGAGCGCACCATCAGTCGACTCGCCGATCAACCGGGGTGCCTACTCTCTAGGTCTGTCAGCACTGCTGATCCAACCATCTTCTCCAATTTGTTCCTCCGAGCTTTGCATTTTTTGGGTCAATTACTTCACGACATCTTCTCCTCAATCATTGGTCTTTCACATCCTAATGATTCCTCCACCGGTGGAGCCTCGATCAAACCGCAAACCCTAATTCAAAATCTCCTCCCATCATTGTTATAAATCTGAACCCTATGCCTTCAATCCAGAGTTGATCATTCTTGAGCCATCTTTGACCCCTTGGATCAAGCCTGGGATTGAGCCCTGGTCACAGGAGGTGCTCTTCATTGATTCACAAACATGAGAGGAGGATTAAAGGCCATCCACTGTTACCGGCGAAGTTCCATCATGCGACTCTTGCTCCCGGTCGTTCTACAACAGATGAGTACCTATCTTTGCATTTTTTGCTTCATAATGTAACCAATAGTATAGTTTAAGCGTTGATATCGCGTACTTTTTTTAAATGTCTCAAATTTGAAAAGAAAAGTTATCCAAAGCACCAGGCTATTGCCTCTGTTCCTCCATTATTGACCTTGTTCCGACTTTGTTGACCACCCCATGAGTATAAGAGCTTAAACAATGGATAATGATACATTTGGATGAGGGAATTGAAGATGTAATGAAGGAATATTATGATGAAAAGGTATCACATGGATGGGATATATGTGTGGATGTGTATGTGATGTGAATTTTTAGATACTTAGGAGTTTGACGATTCGAGGAAAAAAAGAATGACGAGATGAACAATATTATGAGAATTATAGAGAATATCATTGGAGCATACTTATGGGAATAAATGTGGACAATGTTAGTTAGGATAAGTGATGTTATTAGTGCTTATTGAAAAGTTTAATAAAATAAAAGATGGAAGGAGATGATAATCATGGGAGACATAGGTATGCATGGATGTAAATAATGATGAAAAATTAGATTTTAGTTTTGGTGTGGGTTTTAAGAGACTATCTTGAAATTGGCGATTTTCCACCGTAAAGCATACTTATTTTAAGTGTATGGAAGTGTACATGTACTAAGGAAAGAAGTGAATTAAAGGAGGACTCTCAATAGTATGGCTACTTAGTTGGATCGAGATCAGGATCAAACTCAAAGGTTGCGAAGCAGAGGTTCTTGGGCCTCTCCGCAACAACCTTAGTGGAAGGATCCCGACAATATTAGGGCTGCTGAGGAATTTGGAGAAGTAGGTTACCAGGTAGAATGCATTTGAAGATTCTATATCGGTGAAGATTGGGAACTTAAGTAAGCTTCGGTATATGGACATCGCCAAAGGATGTATAACCCACGAAACATTCGAATTAATTTGAGAATTAAAATATGAGAAGCGGTAAGCATGAGGTGTAGGAACAAGAATGATCTGTATGCATATTTGACGGTAATAGATATCAGGTAATGTATGTGAGCGTGAGGAGTTCGTTGCATCGGAAAAGCCGGCCGTGGATGGTGGCACTGGGTTCTTGCAACGGAACAGAGCAGGAGAGGCAGGGGAAGGAGTGGTGAAGCGAACATTAGTCCAAGGAGCCGGTCATGCATAGGCATAGCGCATTGCATGCAAAGCGGCATGGGGGGTTGGGGTTCTCCATTCGTGTGACACGTAGAGAGGGTAGAGGGTAAGGAAGGTAAATAGTTGGCTAGCAAATGTATAAATGGAAAGAAGAGGGTAAACACGTAGGGTAAAATTAGAATTTGAGTGAAAAAAGTATTGCCATGATGCTTTTTATGTATATAATTGGGTGAAAAAAGGTATTACCATGACGTTCTTTATATATATATGTATACAATGGATATACATTTACAAGAAGATAGTCTGCTTTTTTTCCACTCTTGGAAAGAAAGTGGAGCTCTTTCCCCAAAATAAATACAGGAAAAATAATAATGGGACATTCTTTGTGAAAAAAGGTAAAAAGGGAAGAAGAATAAAAAGGATGGCGAAGCCTTTATTCGATGATTCTCCTCGTCAGTCTCTCTCTTTCCCCTTTGTTTTTCAGCTCTCTTATTCTCACTCTCACTTCTCCACAGACGAAAGGAAACAAGAAGACGAAGGTTGATCGGAGGGGCGAAATGGAAGGGAAAGGGTCGACTCTAGTGCACATCCTCGTCATCATCCTCTCCCTCGTCGCTTTCGGCTTCGCTATTGCGGCCGAGCGCCGCCGCAGCACTGTAAGCACCAGATCTGTTTCTCCTTCTCTTTTCTGATTGGATCAGCAGTAGTTGCTGTTGTGCTTTAAATGCTTTGCGGGCTTTCGTTCATGTGAGTATTTGCCCCTTAATAAAGGCTTTCGTTTATTCTAGAAGGCTCCTTTGAGCATTTAGTCCCACCACACATAACTTACCCCCATGCTCATCCTGTCTGTCTCACGTAAATTCTTGGCTATTCTCGGCCTTAAAGTCGGGATGGATTGTTTACTAAGGGTGTGTACCCAATTACCCATCACTTGGTCACTCCGCCTCCTTTGAATGATCTTTAGACGAGCAAGTGAAAGTACCCAACAAGTAGTTATACTCCATCACCAGAGTGTAATTTGGTAGCAGGCAGACACGCCTTTTTATGTTCGGCCACCTCCAATGCTGATCATCAGTCTCTTTGAACCGGCGTACAAGAATGCTGTCGAGCATTTCCGACCTGCGTCCACCAAACTGTACAAACCCCGACCGATAAGTTAGTTTGAAACTTAAAACTCGTTTGTTCTCTCGGAGTTATATCTACATTAAGAAACATCTCTACGACAAGTTCAGAATTTTCACGACATTTGCTTCCATAGATGGCCCTCATGTAAGTAAGTTGGATCGGTCTTGATGTCTAGAATACTTACTTGGGCCAGGTTTGCATGCCATCATGTCACTGAAATGCATCATTAATGTCATTCTCATCAATTAACCTATGCCCTGACATATGATGCTCTTTACTGCATTTGGTTAAAATGTTGCATTTTTAGAATATGGTCTTATTTCTTAGCTCCCGGAAACTGAAAAGTGGCTAATAACTGCTTACTGTTCGTTTCCTCTTAAGTCTATTAGTTCTGAGTTGGGTGCACTTTGAGCCAATGAGATAAGGGACATTATAGATGATTTGTGGACACAGGTGGAAGGAAGGATAGGCCACCATAATCTTGACTTGTACAATTCCTTTTATCAAAGTTTGTGCCCGATTCCTCCTGTCATATTACGCGATCTATTTGCAGTTGTAATTCCTTTTTAGTCAAGACAAAGGTAAGGTGCCCTAGTGTGAAAGTTTCCTTGTTCACGACTGTGAAATTTGTTAACATGATATACATCAAATTCCTGGTTTCAAGTCGTAACCGAGTTCATTTTTTTGTTAATGCTTAATGGATGACTACTAGTTTCCTGGAACCATCTTCTTACTCTTAAAAATAATAAATGCCCATCCTCTTTTGAGCTAGCTCATTGTGTTGCCAAGTGAGTATGCATTCCACTACCTTGTATCATTACAAGCATTTCCCTTTTTGTTAAGGAGTTTCCATGTGGCACTCTATTTATTTACTATAGAGTTTTCTATTTTTTGCTCTTTTTTTTTTTTGTAATTGCAATGTGCTGAATTTTTTTGGTGACTTTTGTGGCTTAGGGTCAATGAGGACAAATCCGCCTTTGTCCTTTTTGGCATGTCACAGGAGAAAAGTGTTGGCCTGTGAGGCTGTCTTGTGCACTGCACGGGGGAGTTCACAAATTATGTACTTGAGCTTGCCTCTGGTTTATGGCCACTTGCAACATTTTGACTGGATGCCTTTGGTAGAGAAGTTAGAGAGGAAACTTGTTGATTGGAGGTTGTCTAATTTGTCAGGAGGTAGTTGCCTTATGTTTCTCAAGGTACTCGCTATTATCCGATCTTCTTTAGCTGATCATGTTTGTTCACGACAGAGGTGACAATACGGATCCGTACTGTCCGTACTCAAGCTTTCTTCAACCCTTGTGGAAGGGGGCTATGGAGGAGGAGAATGTGGCTCTTTTGTCGAAGGAGATAGTTGAATATCAGAGTGTATTTTATATAATAAGACAAAGAATGCTAAGGCTTCTTATATAGGTGGAGATCTAGGGTTAGGGTTACAATATAGTAAGTCAACCGGGATATCACTAGAGTTAGGGTTTACAAAATATCTCTCACCGTCAAGATGGAGCATATATGTCAATCATGCTTATCTTGTTGCAATATTTCTTGAACTATGTGAGAACAAGTGGCTTGGTAAACATATCTATTGTATGGTCTGTAGAGGGTACATTGAGAGTATGGAATATCCCTCTTTATATCAGTCTCTGTTGTAATGGCAATCAAATTCCACATGTTTGCTACATTCATGAAACATGGAGTTGTTTGGCTATATGTATTGCTGATCCGTTGTTGCATCTGAGCTCCATGGAGTTGTTGAGACTGATAAGATTTGTGAGTATGTATCGAATCCATACTAGTTATGCTGCTGCATGGGCGATGGCTTCGTATTCAGTTTCAGTACTTAACGAGTGATCGCTATTGTTTCTTGCTTCTCCAAGTAACCGACCTTTATGCAAGTACATAACCAAGTAGTAGATTTCTAGTCCATCATGCAACATCCATAACACGCATCTGAATAGGCTATGAGATCGAAGGCATTGCTTTTGGTGAACAACATGCCTTTCCTGAAGAGGACAATGTATCTTAGGACTATCATGCATGCGTCAAAGTGAGCTGAAGTAGGAGAGTCCTTGAGCTGACTTAGTTTTCCGATTGTAAGAGATAAATATGGTTATGTAATGGTTCTGCTTGCTAACTGCTTGTATCAACCGGTATCTTTGATAGATCCTGGCTCATAAATGCGTGCATTATGATCCATATGTATCTTTACTGATTTAGATCCTAGCATCATTGTCTCTTGAAGAAAATTAGTGGTATACTTCTTTGGGACATAACTAGACCTCGCTTGGATCTAGCTATTTCAATCCCTAGAAATAATCTTAGTAGCCCCAAGTCTTTGAACACAAATTATTATGCTAATTGCTTCTTTACTTCTCTAATGTCATTAGAGTCATCTCTTGTGAGGATGATATCATCTACATAAACAAGCATTGCTATAGTTCCTTTTCCATTCTTTCATATGAATAAAGAATGACCCTGCTGATGTTTGATGATCTAGTGAATCCCATAATCTTTATTACTTATGGCAACTTCTGGAACCATGTGTGGGGCATTATTTGAGTCCATATATAGCTTTATATATGAAGCACACTTTCGGATACTCCACATCAACCTCAAATTAGGGAGGTTGTTGCATGTATACTATTTCCTGAAGGTCGTCGTCCAAATACACATTCTTTGCATCACGTTTATGCAAAGTCCAGTTGACTTGTTTACAACAACCATGAGAATATGCACTGTAGAGATACATGTAACTGAAAAAAAGCGTCGAAGAAATCAACAACATAGTTTGTCTAAACTCCTTTGCCCTTTGCTAATAAGTGAGCCTTTTGCTGATAAATTGATCCATTAAGCTTGTACTCTACTGTGAACACCCATTTGGATCGTACTACTTTATTGCTGCCATGTGGATCAACAAGTTGCCAAGTATTGTGCGAAACCAAGAGATGCCTTTCCTCTTTTGTTGCTAAACAAAATCTAGAATCACGAAGAAACTCGTCATGATTACGAGGAACATCTGTGTCAGACGGTGCTTCATCAAATTGTTTATACGAGGGTTCTAGTCCTGAAAAAGATACTGCGATCGAAATGGGCACGGTGTATTGCCTGGCCCCCTTCCTGAGAGCTATGGGAAGGTCGACTGCACCATTTACTTGTTCAACCCCCATAGCTAATGTTGTATCTTCGGAAGCAAGGATGCCACCAGTTCGTAAAGCTTCATTCGAATGGCATTACTTGAAAGAGATATGGTGCCTGCTCAAAAGGGGTGTGTCTCTGATGAGACATTGTCTTGTACGGAGCATCTTGTTGAATATGAACAAGAAGATGATCGATTTACATTACGGGAGGTGATGAGACACATGTATTCTGAACCTGGATTAAAAGGGGAGGTACTTTAAAAATGTAACATCAACACTGATATAATGCCTTTCGGATTGAGGATCTTAGCACCGATAACCCTTCTGATTTTTGACGTATCGTAAGAAAACACATCTAACAGCTTTGGAAGTCAGTTTGTCTTTGTGTGGACCAATTAGGTGAACACATGCCACACACCCAAAAACCTTAGGAGGAATATGGAATATGTCTTCCTCTAGGAAAACAACCTTAACAGGAACATGTTCATCAATAGAGGTAGAGGGTATGCGATTGACGAGAAAAGTAGCTGTAAGGACCCATCTCCCAGATATGTTGAGGGAACATGATAGTCAATGAGATAACTGTGAGCGATGTCAAGGATATTGCAAATGTTTGCATTAAGCAACCTCATTTTGTTGGGACGTAAGAGCACAAGTGGTTTGACACAAAATCCTGTGAGAAGACAAGGAGGAATGCAAATCATGGGTAACGAATTCCCTAGCATTACCAGATCTAATAGCTTTGATATAGACACCAAACTGAGTCTTTATTTTCTATATAAATCGAAGAATAATTGGAAAACATAAGAATTATTTTACAATAAAAAGATCCACTACACATGAGAAAAGTCATGCACCAAAACAAGATCACATATGCTTCCTCAGACAATCAAGATATCGGTTGGGTTCCCATACATCTAGATGAATGATCTCAGAAAGGGTACTTGTATGGATGATATTGAACGAAGGAATAAAACTCCAATGGTTCGTCCCTAATCAACAGTCCTCATGACTTTCAAAAAAAAAAAATCAACAGTCCTCACACTCTAGGTTGATAGTGGAATTGTGGGAGGGAGTTGGGGAAGGACCCAACGAAGTTTCTGGAGAGAGGGATGACTTAAACGCTGGTGCCGAAGAGCACCCAAAGAAGAAGAAAAATGAGTCCAAAAGTAGGCAATAATACTATATGATTGGACTAGATGTAAATGGTAAACACCCCCTTCTTCGCGGCCTGCAACAAGCGTCCTCATAGTTAGTATGCTCTGAAAAGCACAAGAAATAACATCAAATATAGCTCTGCAATTGAGTTACTTGCAAACTTGACTGATAGGGAAGGTTGATTAGACATTCAAGAACAAAAAAGACATTGTTGAGTTTGAAGTTGGGGATGAGATGAACATCCCCTTTACCCGTAACGGGGAAAAATCTGCATCCTGCAACCTGTATAGTGCATCCAGGAGGAATGTGCCATATCTGATTTAGAAAAGTTCGTTCCCCACATAGGTGGGTGGATGCACTTGGATAATCAACCACTTTGTTTTTGATTTTTTTTTTCATTCAGCCAACATGGATGCCTATATGGACGGCGTCTAATGTATCTGGAAGGTTACTCTAGTCTGAGTGCAGAGTGTGTCCAAGATGGAGCTTGGTCAAGTGCTGCATTAAATAGTCAAAGTCCCATTTTAGGACTACTACATACTATCAAACACCATTAATAGTGACAATACAAGTAGTAGAGGTTGGGCAACCTTGCTTGATGTAGCAAACATCCTCAGAGTGCCCTGTTTTAGGGTAGAAAGTACATTGAATTGTGCTTCATCCTCGACATGGTATGGAGCGACCACCACCATGTGTCCCTGTGTGGGCCATGACCTCCTCGGCAGATTGAGCAGATGTACAATAATCCAACCATGGACCTCAGTAGTGGTATTGGTGTAAGAAAATGTTAAATGACTTAAAGTGCTATAGGATTCCTCGATGGTAGGCAGAGTGGCTGTAGTGATCATCTAGTCTCGGCCAGCAGCATAACCCGGATCAAATCCTGCAAAGAACAACTTAAGTGCCATGTGTTAGTGGTATTCATTCTATGTAAGGCATGTACATCTTGGAATGCAAACATTGTATATCTCAAACAAAAATTTCAGAACAGAGAAATACTCAACAAGGGGGCATCTTGCTTGCTTGAGGTTCATCAATATCAAAGTATGTATTGAACATCCTATTGGAGTTCTTTTCTTGACCTTATGTGGCTTTTACAGAAGTTTACATGTCGTTGGCAGTCATATAATAGACTGCTTCACATGCAATCCAATTGATGTCGCCGCCCATTATCTACAAGCTCATTATCCCATCCTTCGCCAGGTGGTGTTTTTGCCTATTTTTGACAGCATA
The DNA here is from genome assembly GCA_037367405.1 of Ottelia alismoides. Taxonomy (NCBI): domain Eukaryota; kingdom Viridiplantae; phylum Streptophyta; class Magnoliopsida; order Alismatales; family Hydrocharitaceae; genus Ottelia; species Ottelia alismoides. Next base: position 244,574 of record JAZKJV010000747.1, on the reverse strand, counting down.
CTCTTGCTCAAGTAAAATGCGCTCCTTAACGTATCCGCCCACAATCCTCGCGAACATTCACGACCATTTGGGATAGCTGGTCTCATCTAACTTGGGGATCGAGCCGAACGAGGACAGTAGTAGGCACTCCTTCCCTCGTATCCCTAAGATGCCACCTCCGATTATGATATCTTTGATTAGATTGTCAGGCATGCTTAAGAGTGTTAGAGTGAATTTTATTTTTCATATTATTGAGTTGGAACCCTTTGGGATCCTTTATATAATTTTCCCTTTTATGAGCTCTCTACAATTTTGCACAATATAAGCACCCCTAGATCTCTCGAATAAATCAACTCATTCCATTCTCTCCTTTCTCCACATGGTATCCTTGCATCGGTCCTAGATCGGTGTTCTGACCTAGATCTTGTCGCCACCGCTAACCCTTGTCTTTCTTCTTCTACAAAGCCCTTGCGCGAGCCCATTCCAACAACTAGGGCTCATACAAGGTCTCAAGGGCCTCGATTACGTCACGTAGACGTTGTCGAGCCTCATGCACGGTAGCTTGCGCCCCGTCGAAACCACATAGGTCCTTTACGACGCCCAATGACATCGCTTGAGCCCTTCACGATGTGCTTGCACCTCCACTGACAGCGACAGTGAGTGTTGTGCCTCCGCTTGTCCTACATGACACCAACAGGGCCTTCATCTTCGCCCAACGTGACTGCTGCGGGTGTCCAGTAACCCGACGTGTGCTACAGTGGCCGCCTGAGACCTTCATGTCTTCCTATATGCACTGCCAGAGGATTGTTGGGCCCTTTCTTCTACCGTGCGGTGTCCATGGTTTTAAAAGGCGGTGCCTCGAGGCGCAAAGGCGTACGCCTCAAGGCGAGGCAGGCCTAAAGCGCCCCGAGGCGCACGCCTCAGGTACAGACTTAGGGGCGTACGCCTCAGCCTCGCCTGAGGCGCTCGAGGCGTGAGGCGCTCGAGGCGAGGCGGAGGCGTAAGCCTCGATTCATGAGGCTTTTTTACATTTTTTGTTACACATAACCCTATTTTTTGTTAGCATTATATTTTTTATTTTTGTATTTTTGTTTCCACGTTAAACCTTGCATATTTCTTTTTTTTGAAAGTCTGCTGGTCAGGGGGCAGTGCTCGATGGCACCCTCTCCATCAAAAAATTATTTATAACAAAAAGCGAAACAAAGGAAAGTACATATTTAAAAACAGATTAACCCCTCCTTACAAAAAGTAAAAGAAGCCCTCCCAAACAGAGCAAAAGCGTTACAACATCCAGTCCTCGACTAGCCTTTTCGCAAGGAAAGCCACGTTCTCCTCATAAAATCTTTGCCCGGAGAATAGGAGGTCGTTTCTGCCACGCCAAATCGCCCAAAGGTAAGCCATCGGAAGAAGGCGATCTGCTCTAGGTATGTCCTTGTTCAGGTGGATCGAATTCCAGAACGATTGGAAGTCATCTAACTGGCACCAAGGGATCTCCGAGTTCAGCCAGATCGGTCGCGAGTCAAGAGCCTTGCATATTTCTATATATATATCTCCATGCAAAGAGAAGAGATAGCTTGAAACAAGCGAAGTTACATGATCTTGTATACATCATATTCAGTTTATCATACATCTACACATACTAGTTCTATTACACATATTTTTGTTTGAATTGTAATAGAATTTTATATCAGTTGCAAGCTTGCAACTTGACCCCCGTCTTGTTGGGGTATGATATGGCAGGAGGGGATGCATATGACAGTTCTCCAACTACGTCCAACAAGACAAATTGATTGGGATTCAAGGCATATTAATATTTTTTTATTCGCACTAAAGATTATGGTTTCTATTGTACTTTAGTATTGAGTATAGACTTTAGTTTAATACTCATATAGAGTCATTGAAGTTGGAATTGGAACTTGATATTCTATATATTAATGGCCTAGTATTAGTTTTTTTGAACTTCAATGCCTTCATCGCTTATGCATTGTATCTTTTACTTGTTTTAAATTATTCGTGAATGTGTTTTCGGGAAAATGTAATAGTATTATATATTTTTTAAATGTATTTTGCTTTAATTTTAAATTTTTTCCAAAAAAATTGAGGCTTACGCCTCGACCGCCTCGAGGCTTACGCCTCGCCTCAATTTCAAAGAAAACGCTTCGGATCGCCTCGCGCTTTTTTAAACCTTGGTGGTGTCACAACCACTGTTTCCCAACCAAGAAGCTCGATGGGCTAAATAACAATGACCTAGATCATCCATATGCTTGATTAAACAACATCTTCTTCTTCTTCTAAGATTACTTCTAGATTACTATGACATCTACTCCTGAGACCAAGCCCATGTACCCTACTTCCGTGATGGTACATGGCACATCTATCAAACTCAATGGCATGGAAAATTATGTGCTCTGGTTTCATTCATTCAAGGTGTTCATCGGTGGTCAGTGAAAGAATCATATTCCGACTAAAGATCTGATGAAAGGGACGGACAATGATTACGGAACATGGTATGTGTACAGTTAGGTCATCACTTGGATGGACAATAGTGTTGAACAAAACATTTTCGTGAATCTTCTTTACAAGGACTCAACTAAGGAGATACGGGCAGATCTATAACAAACTTTCTCTCAGAAGACGACCAAGTCTTGCCTTGCAAACATTACATGCGGATCTGGGCAGCTTAGGGGGGTTCCAGTCTCATTGAGTACTATCGGCATCCAACCAGTTTGTTCAAGGAGCTTCTGATATTTCAGCCGGCTTGTTGTACTAAACTGGTACAAGAGTGATCTGAATGGCATGCTTGTCGCTTTCTTTTTGGATCACCTCTACGATACCAAGCAGTGAAGGTGCGGTTTTTAATGACTGATACCCTTCCAATGATCTAGACTATCTACGGTCATCTTCAGAAACTAGAGACCTTTGCTGGACGTACCTCTATTCGGACTCCCACAGAGATTTCTGCTCACTTCGCATCAACAAGGATAGAGAACAACAAAGCTTTTGAGGAGGTCGAGGCCACGACTTTGGTCGTGGTTATGGATGTGACTTAGGATGTGGATGAGATTTTGACCGTAACCGTGGCCGTGAGTGTGTTTCTCGTTAGTACCCATAATGCATTCATTGTGGGTGATGGAACCATACATCAGAGTGATGATGGGTAAAGTTTGACATTGAGCCAAATACCAACAATGACTATGAGATGACTTATGATAATGTAGAGGACTCTGATCAGCATCCTGGTAGATCAACACCACAATTCAATGCATTAGAGTACTCTTGTCTGATACAACTCTTACAGAATTCTGACTCCTCCAATGGTGATAATACTCCTACTCCTACTACGGCTAGTTTGGCTAAAACTTCCGGTACAATAACCAACTTCGCCACTTCTTCTGCTCTTGCATGGATTATTGACTCCGGGGCATTTATACATTTGACATGAGAATGTAGTCTTCTAACCTTCTCCCAACTCTTTTCTTTTGTGAAGTCGGTTCTAGTTGCTAAGGGGGAACACTCCCCTGTTACTATTGTCAGAACTGTGGAGTTCTCCTCCAAGCTCCGACTCTTTGGAGTCCATTGTGCACTTGCTTTTCCTCTTAGCTTATTATCTATCCAGAAGCTCTAAATTGAGCTTAACCATCGTGTGATTTTTGATGAGCTCTGCCGTTATTTTCAGGACATCCAGACGAGGTGGATTTTTGCGGGGGACATGAGAAGAATGACCTATCTTGATGTTTCCATTGATTCGAGTTTTGTTGGCGTTGTGTCTATCTCCGATGATTGCTTTATTTGTCATCTTCGCCTTGGACATCCTTCTTCCAATGCTATCTCCATGATGTCTCTGAACTTTCTACACTGAAGCCCTTTGAATCAATGTTTTTAAAAAACGAAAGGAGGAATGAGGCGTTTTCCCTGGAGACGAGGTGAGGCGTAGCCTCGAGGCGGTCGAGGCGTAAGCCTCAGTTTTGTACAGGAAAATATTTATAAAACTCTAATAAATATATTTACCGATGAAATTATCTTAATTGACATATATATAATATAATATTGCAATATATGATGAAATTATGAAGATAAGAATGTGAAAAAAAGGATATGTAAATTCCATAAATCTATCTACTAAATTTCTACCCAACCAAAAATAGAATCATTAGCTACAATTGTCACTAAAATATCAAAAACATTATATTTTTCATTAAAAATATTGAGGTGCATAAAACATTATGATTAAATGTACTTGTTATATGACTTATATATAAAATATGACAACATCGACATGCATTGAATTTAATCTTGCTTTTTTCTAGTTGGTATATTACGTTGCTCATTATGTCACCTCTCTTAACACTAACTTTTCTTTAAGAATTATGGATTGTGTATTTAAAAGTGCAATACTAAGAATTTCTTGAAAAAATTAGACATGTTTAATGCTTAATACGAATATGAACAAACGTAAAATTCCAAGCATTCATCTTGCAAATATATATCCTAGACAATTATACATTTATAAGCATCTAAAATTATCAATAAGGTAATTTAAATCCTTAAAAAATGCTTTAAATTCCAGAAAATGCCTCACAGACCGCCTCGCCTCGCCTCGACCGCGTCGGACCGCCTCAGCCTTCTGAGGTGTACGCCTAATCAATTCCATATGAGGCGTATGCCTCGAGGCTAAAAACCACCGCCTCGTTCCGCCTCGATTGCCTCGACCGCCTCGAGGGTAGCCTTTTAATACCATGCTTTGAATGTGAGGTGTGTTAGTTCAGAAACATCATCAAGCTTCTTTTCCTGCACGTACTGAGTCACATCGTAACGTTTCTTTTGCACTAGTCCGTTGTAATATCTGGGGACCCTGTCCAGTCCGAACTTGGAGTGGACACAAATATTTTGTGTTTTTGTTGATGACTACAGTCGTTCTTCTTGGGTCTATCTAATAAAGGAATGTTAAGAAGTTAATAAAATTGTTAAAAGTTTCTTTCGGTACTTCAAAATGTCTTTTTCTACTTGTGTTCAAATTTTTTATACTGATAATGCACTGGAGTTTACCAACATGACTTGATGTCCTTCTTTAGTTCTCATGGGAATGTTCAACAGACTTCATGTTCGTATACCTCCCAGCAACATGGGGTAGCAGAAAGGACACTTATACCTCTTCTTGACATTACTCAGTCCCATCTTACTTAGATAAAGGTCTCGAAGACCTACTAAGGTGATGCCATTTTTATTGCTGTCCATCTCATCAACAGAGTCCCATCTTCGATTCTAAAGGGGGAATACTCCATTCGCTTTACTTGACCCAATGAGTCGCCCTTCCCATTACCTCTGAGGATTTTTGGGTGTATTGCATTTGCCTGTAATTTTCATGCAGCTCATAAATTGTCACTTAGGGTGGTAACATATTTTTCTTGGATATTCGCGCACTCAAAACAATTATAGGTGCTATGATCCCATTTGGCACCGATACTACATTTTTGCGGATGTTACCTTCTTTGCAGTTTGAACAAACTAGCCTCTTTATTCAGCCTGTCACTGACTTCTCTTGGATCTACATCCATGACCGATTTTTTATAAGCGTAAACATATTTCTTAACTTGCTTATTTGCCTTTGCATGTTCCTCTTCTGCATGATGATATGCTATCTTCAAGTGCTCCTACCATTGTTGCCTTAGATAAGCTCGAGGAGCTTCCTATAGCTCACTGCAAGACAAAAAGGCAATGTACTTGTTCCTCTTCTATTGACTGTTTGTTCAGAGGTATCAGAGGCACATAGTTGCCATACTTGTTTCTGTTGTTGATATCATTATTATAGGGAATGATGAGCAGGGCATCCAAGATGGTAAAGATAATAGTTTGTAACCAAGGACCTTGGTAATCTACGTAACTTCCTTGGACTGGAATTTGCCAGGAACCAGTGGGGTCTTGTGATGACCTAGAGGAAATACGCTACAGATCTTTTTTTTAGACATGCATGGGAGATTGCGGGCCTGCCACTACTCCCATGGACCCCATCATGAGGCTGTATGATGATGCCACTGAGGAGGTAGACAAGAAGAGGTACAAGGAGTTCTTGGGAAGCTCCTATACGTGACCATCACCATACTAGTTATATCCTTTGCAGTAAACAGAGTGAGTTAGTTCATGGAGCAGCCTAGACAGACACATATGGATGTAGTCCGTATGATACTGATGTATTTGAGGACATCACATGGCATTGGTCTTCTATTTAGCGGAGGTACATATATTGTCGTTGCAGCTTGCGCAGATGCATATTATGCGGGGTTCCCCAAGGACAGGAAGTTCACTTCCAGCTTTGCAATGTTCATACGGAGAGTGCCTTGGTATTATGGAAGAGCAAGAAGCAGACGATGGTCTCCAGATCCAATACAGACTCAAAGTACAGAGCCATGACACAAGGGAGTACATAGATGATGTGGGTCAAATTTGTTCTCACTGACGTAACAGTTGAGGTGCCTCTTCCTATGTATCTCTAATGCGACAATCGGGTTGCTCTCTTCATTTCCAACAACCTAGCCTTCCATGAGAGGACCAAGTATGTTGAGGTAGATTGTTACTACGCTCGAGACATGATTTAGAAGGGCTTCATCTCCACCACTCATGTTAGCTCATTAGATCAGACAACAGACATGTGCACCAAGGCCCTAGCCAGAGGACCATTCCGGAGATGTTCCAAGCTGAGCATGATTGATATCATCTACGCTCCAGCTTGAGGGGGATTGAAAATAATCTATTCTCTTTTCTTTCCATCTTATGTAATTTACCCAACAAATTCTCCTATATATAAGAGAACCCTAGGGCTCATGAAAAACCAACTCATTATTTTCTCTCCACAGATATCATTCTGTGCCACTCACGAAACTCTTCACTAGACCTCCTATTTGTGTACCTTACAGTAGAATAGCGTGATGGAAAGGAAACTTCACCATCTTTTGGATATTGCTCGTACCTTCTTTACTCACATGAAGGCTCCCAAAACATACTCGGGGGATGCTGTTCTCGTTATCGCTTACCTCATCAATAGGGTACCCTTTTCGATTCTTAATGGTCTTCTTTTTTACTTTTGTATAAAGATGAGGAACCCTTTCCTCTTCCATTGAGAATCTTTGGTTGCACTGCCTTTGTTCGTAACTTTCAGACTATAAATAAATTGTCTCCTCGTGCAATCAAGTGTGCGTTCCTTGGTTGCTCTTTACATGTGCTATGATCTTACTAGTCATCGCTGCTATTTTTCTGATGATGTTACCTTCTTTGAACATATCAACTACTTAGTCTGTTGTTGACATACCTTTGGGAATGGCGCCACCTGCAATTGTCTAAAAACGAAGCACATTGTTCATTTCGACTCTGTACCTTTACATGTTCCTTACTTGCAGGATTATGCCCTTCTTGAAGTGTTCCTACCGTTGCCGTTCCGGATGCTCCACCAGAATTTCTTATAGTACTACGGAGAGCAAAAAGGCAATGTACTCTATATCTTTTGTCACATTTTACTTCCATTAGTGCTCTATCCAGTTGTGACAAGTAGCTTACATATGCTCTTATGGCTGTTACTACTCTTCTTGTTCATTACAGTGTACTTCAGGATCATGTTTGGAAAATGACCATGGGTGAGGAGGTGAATGCGCTATGGATGAGGAGATGGATGCGTTTACTTGCATGGGCACGTGAAATCTTGTACCATCTCCTCCTGGAGTCAAGCTCGTTGCATGCTGATGGGTCTTTACAATTAAACAGTCTTCTGATGGCTCCATTGATAGATTAAAGGCTAGACTCATGACAAAGGGATTTACTCAGACTTATGGTGTGGACTACTTTGAGACATTCTCTTCGGTGGCTAGATTGGGGTCAATCCACATTATTCTCTTTATTGCTGCCAATAAGAACTGACCCATCTTTTAACTCGATGTAAAGAATAGTTCTCTCGATGACCTCAAGGAGGAGGTCTACAGATGCAATCACTGGGTTACTCCGTCAATGGGGAGCATGCAGGCCGATTCTGTAAGTTCATCTGTGGCTTAAAATAGAGTCTACGAGCTTGTTTTGACATGCTTACCTTTGAGATCAGTTCACTTGGCATCCATAGGATGACGTTTGATGACTTTGTATTCGTTAGATGAAGACTCCTGACACTGTGATACTGGTTGTTTATGTTTATGACACGATGATTACTGGTGATGAAGAAGCAAGCATTCTAGAGACTAAGACATTTCTCCAGAAGGTGGTTGCCACTAAGTACCTTGGTCAACTCAGATATTTCCCTTGCATTGGGGTGATATGCACTGCAGAGTGACTACACCTATCGCAACAAAAGTATTGGCTGGAGATTCTTACAGAAGATGGCTTACTTGGATGCAAACCATATGGCATCCCATCGGAGTTGTGGAAGCATACTACATCTACTGATTCTGGATTTGAAGAATACTGCTTGATATAAAAACCTAGTGGACAAGCTGCTTTATATTACTGTCACTAGGCTAGATGCATTATATGCTATGAGCAAAGCCAACCAACTCATGGAGAAGCCCTACCACAGTCATTGGCATGGTATTTTCTTGATCTTTCGATACTTGAAGAAATCTCCAAGAAAAGGTCCTTCGATACTTGAAGGAATCTCCTGGAAAATGACCTCTTCTATGGGGCCAAGTGCTACACTAACATTACAACCTACATTGTAGAGATGAAAGAATCAGTTGTATTATTGAGACTTGAGAGGCCCTAGGGTTCTCTTATATAAGAGGGAAATCTGTTGGGAAAATTACAAGAAGAAGACAAAGAAGAAAGAAATTATATAAACAATATGAAAGATAACTAATGTCTCAACACTCCCCCTCAAGTTGGACCATAGATATGAATCAGGTTCAGCTTAGAGCAATATCTCTAGTAAGGCCCTCTAGCTAAGGCCTTAGTAAGTACATATGCTGTCTGGTCTCTAGAGCTGACGCAAGTAGTGGCGATAAGACCCTTCTGTATCATATCACGAGTGTAGTGACAATCCACCTCTATGTGATTGGTCCTCTCATGGAAGGTAGGGATGTTTGCAATGAACAGAGCAACCTAGTTGTCGCATTGAAGGTGCATGGAAAGAGGTACCTCGATAGTCAGATCAGTCAGATCTGAACCACATCATCTCTGTGCTAGCTTGTGCCATGGCCCTATATTCTGACTCAGCATTAGACATGGCAATCACATTCTGCTTCTTACTCTTCCATGATACCATTACCAGGGAATTCCCTATGAACACCGCAAATCCCGAAGTAGACTTCCTATCCTTGGGACACTCATCATAATATGCATGTGCACATGTTGTAACTGAAGGGGATGTACTGCTGAATAGAAGTCCAACGCCAAGTGATGCCTTCAGATACTTCAGAATCATATGGACTGCATCCATATGTGCCTGTCTGGGTTGCTCCATAAACTGACTCACTTTGCCCACGACAAAGGATATATCTAACCTGGTAATGGTCACATACACAAGCTTGCCAACCAACTCCCTATACCTCCTCTTGTTGACCTCCTCAGTGTTATCATCATAGAGTTTCATGCTCGGGTCCATAGGAGTAGTGGCATGTCTGCAATTTGCCATACCTGTCTCAGAAAGAAGATTTGTAACGTACCTCCTCTGGATCATCACAAGACCTTGCAGGTTCCTGGCAAACTCTAGTCCAAGGAAGTAGTATAAACTACTAAGGTCCTTAGTCACAAACTGCTGTCCTAGGAAATCCTTGGTAACTTAAATGCCGTACTCATCTTCCCCTGTAAAAATAATATCATCAACATAGACAAGGATGACAACTGTACCTCTCTGATTCCTATCCACAAACAGAGAGTAATTGACAGTCGATCGCACAAACCCTTGTTGCTCTATCAAGTTCGAGAGCTTCTGAAATCGTGCTCTTGGACTCTTCTTAGGGCCATACCCATAAATAGCCTTGTGTAACATGCAAACTTATGATAATCACCCTCAACAGTGAACCCAGGTGGCTGCTGCATGTAGACCTCCTCCTATACATCATCATATAGAAACACATTCTTCACATCAAATTGGTAGATGGGACAATCTTATGTCACATCAACATATAGAAGGATACATAGAGTAGAATGTTAGGCAACTGGAGAAAAAGTATCCTAATAGTCCACCCCATATGTCTGGGTGCATCTACATGCCACAAGTCTCGCCTTATAGAGATTTACACTGCCATATATACTGTACTTCACGGTGAACACCCACTTGCACCCAACAACGGATGTGCCAACTGGAGCTGAAACAAGACTCCAAGTGCCACACAAGAAATCCTACTGCACAAACAACTCAGTAGGGTCATTAATAGAAACAATGTGCTCATGGCATACCTGAAGCGTGCTGGATGATGGGGAAGACCTGTGAGCGGAGGGAACAGAACGCGACCTGCAAGTATACACACGTGGCAAAAACTTAGTCAAGGTAGGTGGCGGTCCAGGAGCAGGTGAAGGTACAGGAGATGGCGGCGACGTCGATGGTGGAAGAGGAGGTGGTGGTATGACAATAGGAGGTGGAGGCATGTAGATCTCCTCATCAGAGACTGATGGAGCCAATCTGTCACCTGTAGGAGAAAAATACATGATAGACTCAAAGAAGGTAATGTCAACACTAACAAAATATTTCCGTCGAAGCATATCAAAGCAACGATAAACCTTTTGGGTACAAGAGTAGCCAACAAAAACACACTTGATAGCTCTGGGGGAGAGCTTGTCACGACCTAGTGAGAAATCATGAACAAAAGCAATCGATCCAGACACACGAGGTCTAAGGGAGAACATATCCTTCTCGGGAAACACAATAGAGAAAGGGACCTTCTCTCTCAACACGAAGGAGGGCATGCGGTTCACTAGGTAGCATGCAGTGAGGACCGCATCACCCCATAAGCATGGGGGGAGCACGATTCTGAATCAACAGGGTTTTGGTCACATCAAGTGAGTGACAGTGTTTGCGCTAAGCAATACCGTTCTGCTGGGATGTATAAGCACATAAGGTCCGATGAACAATGCCAAGAGATCTAAGAAATTCAGAAAGCTGTAGGGTACAGAACTCTAAGGCATTATCAGAACACAGATATTTGACATTGGAAGAAAAAACATTCTTTATCTCATCAATGAAAGATTTGATAATGGACTCAACGTTAGACTTATTCTTCAATAATAAAATCCAAGAAAGTCTAGAAAAATCATCGACCATATAAAAATTGTGTTCTCGGTGATCATGGACATGACTCGAACCCCATATATCTAAATGAAGGAGCTCAAATAATTGAGAACTGCTCTGACTCTAATGAGACAGAAAGGAGGAACGATGGTACATCTAAAGCTGGCAAGCCTCGTATTGGAAGGAAGATCGTGTGAAAATATGTGGGAGGACATGACACAACTTCTGCAGAGGAAGGTGGTCAAAATGAAGGTGCCACAGTTACGATGAGACTGGTCCAGTAGAAGTAGTAGAGACTAGCATGAGGAGGCTGGACCGGTCCATAGAATCCCCGCTGCTTATAGCCACATCCAATCACCCTGCTCGTGAGTATGTCTTGAAACAAAGAGACGAAGGGTAAAAAATGGCACGACAATGCATATCCTTAATAATTTGACTAATAGATAGTAAGTTCATCTGAAACTCAAGAGCATATAAAACAATCTGAAGGTGCATGGATGGTGCCAAATGCACCTCCCCCTGTTCTGTGATGGGTAAGTGGATCCCATTAGCAATAACATCCCATCTACCAGGAGGTATAATCCTGTAGGATGGGGTCTGTCTCTGCACAGATGGTGGGATGCACCCGAGTCCATGATATGCTCTGTCATCTGCACTGCTACTACCAGTAATAGCGTAAGCGATACCTGAGGACTTCGAAGAGGCTCTGGCTGTGGCTGCAGTATCTGTAGATCATGTAGTGGTGGTGCCTGACATTGGAGTCATGATCTACCAGTAAAAGCACAAGCACTACCTGAGGTGCTAGCAGCGGCAGAAGTAATGGCAGAAGCTGAAGCTGAAGCAACAATATCCGAAGAGCCTCCTGGAGAATCTGTAGAGACGTGAGGCATAATATCTCGCAATCTCGTAACAAGCTCCTCGAACCTCTGATCCGAAGTAGATGCCGACAGAGATATAACATGCTCAGCTACTCGTGCCGAGGCTGGAAATACATGCTTAGAATAGCATGTATCCTCAACATGTCCTATACGATGACAAAAAATGCATGGCTGACGAAAACAGCCACCTCGACCACGAGGTCCACGACCACGGAATGAAGAAGAACCACCTCTCCCTCTGGTAGCAACCATCGCCGAGGGTGGAGTAGAAGCACTGGACGAGACAGAGATGCGGCTAAGTCTCTAGTAGACTTCCACCTTAGGAGGAATGGTAGCATCGGCAAGAATCTGTGATCGAGCAGCATCGTATTTAGGATCAAAGGGCCGCTAGTAGGACCCCCACCATAGTAGTATCCCTGAATGTCTTCTGCTGCTCAGGGGTAGCCGTGGGAGGAATGATACTGTATAGTTTCTCAAACATCCCCCATAGGGATGTGTACAAGGAGTGAAGTGGCCAGTCATTCTGCTTCATTGTGAATATATCATGCTGGAGCTGTAAGATCTTGGTCTCATTTCGCACATGTGAATATGTTGCCACCAGTATGTCCAACATCGCCTTAGCGGTGGGTTGATGGAGAACATCATTAGCAATTTCCATCAATAACCAATATTATAAAAGTCGCTCGACTGGCCCGACTAGTAGGTCCGGCTAGTCTAGTCAGTGGGTTGGCCGACCGAGTACCGACTAATTCCGACTAGACTCACTAGTCGACCAATTTTTGCTTGAAGATGACATTTTTTAAGTTTTTTGCTTTTTTTTTAAATCAAACTTCTTATAACATGCTTAATGTTTTATTTAAATTCAATTACATCTTTTATTCCATTATGATAATATAAAAAATATACAAATCTATGTAAATATACAAGAATATATGTATAAAAATGATTTATATATTCAAATTTTAAAGTCCATTAAAGTCCGACTAAATCCGATTAATCGTTCGACTACTGATTAATCCTTATTCAATAACGTGGCCGATCGAGTACCGACTACTGATTTTTGCAACCTTGTCGATAACGTGCCTGACAACCAAACGTTGGCGTACGAGTCATCAGCCTCTTAGGAGGCATAAATCCCAGTCTTCTCTGCTGGCTCTTCCTCAGTAAGAATGTGCTTCTTACCGTTCGACTTCATGAGGCTCATGAACTGCATCGCCTAGAGCTCATAGTTCGTCCCATCCATCTTGACGATTGGTGCATGACCTCTGAATGCGCCTATGGAGGGCATATCGACTTTGTTTTCTGACATATCGCCAGAGATGAAGAACTAGGATTTGTAGACCAAAAGACAAGTGTCTACATAGACTTCATAGGATTTGAGTGCATATGTAGACTTTACGCACTCAAATCCACATGGATAACGAGAGGAGCGACTGCTGGTGGGGCCGGATGGAACAGGGGCCGGTGGTGGAGGCCGGCGAGAGGGGGCCAACTAGAGAAGCCACAAGGAGAAGTGACTGGAGGGTCAGTTGGGGAGGGGTCGGCAGTAGGGGATGCGGGGTGATCCGCATGGAGGGGCGGGTGACGAGGAGGGGCTGAGCGGCGAGAAGTTGGCGGGGAGGAGGGGGGCGACTCTGATGGAAAGAGGGGAGGCGGCGGCGCCGAGAAAGGGGTAGAGAGGGGTTTTAGGCTTTTTGTCTTTAATACCATGTTGGTGGAAAAGATTATTATTATCTATTCCAAAGAACCCTAGACTTTCTTATATAGAGACAACCCATAAGTAAATTACATAAGATGGAACTAAGAAAATAAAAATAACATAAAAGATACACCGGCTACATAATTATCTCTACAGTCTTGGGTGACGAACTGTTCCCAAGGAACTCCTTAAACACACTAATACCATGCACATCATGACTTGTAACAATGATATCATCAAAAGAGACCAGTATGGCAACGGTACATCTTCGAGTCTTCTGAACAAAGAGTGAATGGTCTCCTCTCCAATCGATCTCGTGAAACCCTGTTGCTCTATCAAGTTTGAGAACTTCTGGAAACATGCTCTGGGACTCTGCTTGATAGCCTTATGAAGTCTGCAAACCTTCTAACATTCATCCTCATCAGCGAACCTAGGTGGCTGCTGCATGTAGACTTCCTCCTGTAGGTCACCACATAGAAATGCATTCTTCACATCAAGGTGAGACATGAACTAATCCCGTACAACTGCAACAGAGAGAATGATACAAAGTTTAGAATGATGTGCCACATGAGAGAAAGTATCATGATAGGCCACCTTTAAGTCTTGGTGAACCAACGAACCACAAGCCTAACCTTGTAGCGATTGATACTACCATCTATACGGTGTGCCACTGTAAACACCCATTTGCATCCAACCATATAAGCCCTTGTAGGGGTAGTGGCCAAGCTCCACGTAGCACGCTACTATAACACGACCATCTCCTCCTTCATAGCAAAACACCAATGACTGTTTGTACAGCCTCCAAGTATGTCCGTGGGATCTCTACTACTGATATACCTACGACAAACCTCCTGAAATCCTCTGAAAGGTGCTCCAAATAACATGAGCAGCGAGAGGATACGGGGCTCATGTATGCCTCAGCTTTCAGAGAGCAATGGGCACATCAGGATCATCTGTATCATCTGTGACATGTTAAGTAGCCTCGTACGAATATGTGAGTTTGGGTTCTGCGTGCAAACCTTAATTATATAAGGATATATTTGTTACTGTTAAGTCTTAGGTGGCCACATGCAATTTCGGATTATGATTAACCCTCGAACGAAGAGGAAAGAGGCTGTGCTTATTTACGCATCGAAAATGGAAGGGCTGACATAAAAGATGTGATAAATGGGATAATTACTTGACATGTAGCTATTGCAAGTATGATTAACTACCGGCGAACATAAATCTATTTAGCTTACATGCAAAATAGCTACAAATATAGCTGGAGTGTCCTCTCTGTAAAGCGAACTTGGACTCATGCAGTCACACTTGCTCATCAATTTTTAAAATGAGGAATCGATTAAAGCATGAAACTGATTCCAAAGTTCTTTTATGTGACTGATTTCACATACTGTCAACAACATACTCTCATAAGATCCGTTATATTCTCCTAGCCTTGTGACAGAGAGCACATGGCTTATCCATGTAGGAATGTGTTATATTATGACGGTAAGGACATGATAAATTTTCATTAGGATTATAATGAGGTGATTTGCCTTGATAATAGCGTTCCCTTTATATGTGCAAAGAGATTTACCCCCCCCCCCCCCCCCCCCCCCCAAGATATATAACAAAATAAGATTACGCTTTTCACTAACTAATTATATAAAATATAAGTTTACATATCGAATTCGCCAGGAATTAGGCCCATTTCAGGTCGTTTTTTCTCTAACTTTCTCAATGCTGAGCGGATGTGTTTTCCTTACAGGGGGTGGTAGTTCCTGATGTAGTAACGAACACAACCTACTGTGTGTATGACTCAGATGTCGCTACTGGTTATGGTGTTGGTGCTTTTCTGTTTCTGCTCTCTGGTGAATCAGTACTGATGGCTGTCACAAAATGCATGTGCTTCGGGAGGCCTCTGGTTCCTGGCAGCAATCGAGCTTGGTCCATCATATATTTCGGCTCTTCCTGGTATGCCCTTTCCTGCGAAAGAGTAGAAAACATCGTCATTTGTGCTCTTGGTTTGATCTATTCATAAGAACTTCCTATGTCCAAATAACACCATTTGCAGGATGACCTTCTTAATAGCAGAGGCCTGCCTGATTGCTGGTGCAACAAAGAACGCTTACCACACCAAGTACAGGGACGTCATTTATGCTCAGAACTGGACTTGTGAATCCCTGCGGAAAGGCGTGTTTGTTGCAGGTGCTGTTTTTGTCGTATTCACCATGATCCTCAATGTTTATTATTACATGTACTTCACCAAGGCTACGAGCCAAGTTGCACGCAAAACCAGCAAAGCTCACGGAGGCGTTGGCATGACTGGCCATGTCTAGTGGCAACATTGCCCATGCAAGGTAACTGCCGCAATATCTGCTTCATAGTGAGTGCTTGGCCCATATAATCCGATAGTCGATATAGGGGTGGTAGATGACTACTTTAGTAGGGATTGTCTTTTGCTGTTTCTATCTATGATAGGTGGGGTTTTGAGGACTGACGTCAGAGACTGTAACTGTAGGTCGAATTTAAGTGAAATTGGTATCGAGAGACATGATCATCCCCTGTAATTGTCCTATAAGCGCTATTGTGGAAATCAGAAAGGTGATGGAAGTCCATTGCAGTTTAGTTATTTAGGAGAGGTAAATCTAAGTGGATGTCAGTGTTATCTGTTTCTTGGCCTTCAATAATTTCATTATGGGATGTGCTGTTACATTGCACAAGCGAGCGCAAATTCTTGGCCAAGAACATATGCTTTCATGTAACGTCAATTTCCAATCAGGTAATTCAGCTGGTTGCGGCTAATGCCAGTGATTTATCACTGCCCTCTTTTTGGAAATGATTTCTTTTGACTGTCTTCTAGATTCTATTGCATGTAGCGGACTAGGGAAGATGTGAATCACAGAAGTGAAACACACAAACGATCAAGCAAGCATGAAGACACTGATTTACAAGGTTCACTTGTAACTAGGCTATGTCCTTGAATATAAAAAAAGAATACAGAGGATACAAAGAGCTTTAATCTTAGGAGAGTTTATATACTACTCCCGGTACATATGGATCCTAGTGCAATTGGATCTGGATATCCAAATAGAAAAGAAATATTTCTTAAAATGGTTATGATGGTGGGGGGGGGGGGGGGGGCATTGTGTACGACGGTTTTCTAATTGGGTCCAACAGATCAGATGATTAAGATTATGACATATCAACATAAGATAAGTTGATCATTGCTTTACAATGCCATTCACAAAGGAACAATGCTAAAATAAGAATTTCTCAATGTTTTGTTTCAGTTTTAACTTGATCAATCTAGTTAGTAGGACTGCAATTAAATGCTCTTACACCAAGCTAGGTTCACGAATAACTTATCAAGATGTATCTTACACAAAGCACACACAAAGATGGAGATGAGGATTTATGTGGAAAACCTTCAGAGAGGGAAAAACCTCGGGGGTTCACAATCCCTAATCTTCCTCACTAGAGATTAGGGTTCTCTTTACTAAGGTAATTATCAATGAGGTGGATGAGTAGAATATATAGAGAAGGATAGGAAAACAATCCTTCATCCAAAGCTCGGTTTACCTATATAAGCACAATAGCTCAACACTCCCCCTCAAGTTGGGCATACATGTCCACCACGTCCAATTTGCCTACATTCAACTCAAAGTGTATCGTATGTAGCTCCTTTGTGAAGAGATCAACAACTTGATAGGTAGACTTTAGGTAAAGAAGATACAACGATCCAACATCAATCTTCTTACAAATGAAGTGTCTATCAATCTCCAAACGATTCATTCTGTCATGCATTACATGATTATTGGCCAAGTTTCTTTTGTAGCTTTGTTGTCACAAAACATGTTCATTGGCATACTAACCTTGATGTCCAAGTCATGGAGCAGAATTTTAGCCAAAAAATTTCAGTATCGTCATTTGTAAGAGCTCGATATTCTGCTTCAGTACTTGATCTTGAAATCACATTTTGCTTATATTTCTCCAAATAACCAAATTTCTGCTTAGATATACTGCGTAACCTGAGGTGGATCTTCTGTCATCAATATAGCATCAATGTATCCTTCAATAGCGACCTCAGAATTTTTCTTAAACATAAGACCTTTTCTTGGTGATCCTTTTATGTAGCACATAATTCTATTTACCGCATTAACATGAAAGGTTGTGGGAACATGCATGAATTGACGCTCCACTTTTACCGTGTATGTAATATTCGATCTAGTAAGTGTAAGATCAATTTTCCCACCAATCTTTGATATCTATCCTTTATTGCATCATCAAGAAGCTCACCATCCTCTTTATTCAATTTATGATTTGTCTCAATAGGGTTAATAGTAGGCTCACATCCCTACGTGCCACAGTTCTTTAATAAGTCTAGAGCGTATTTCCATTGACTTCTATTGACTTAGACACATACCTCATGGGGATTGAGCCATCTTAATACCTAGGAAGAACTTTAACTTCCCCGAGTCCTTCGGTTCAAATTCAGTTGCAAGTGTTTTCTTTATTTTGGAAAGTTCTCCTTCATCATCCCCTGTAAAGATCATGTCATCGACATACACTAAAAGAAAAAAAATCTTTTTTTGCCATTCCTCCTTATAAATAGAGTGTGGTCTCCATGTACTTGGGTATATCCATTCGTAATCATGACCACACAGAGACGTTCAAATCAAGCTATTGGTGCCTGCTTTAGTCCATATAAAGACTTTTTTGGTTTGCATCACGTGTTATCCTTCTCGAACCCTTTTGACATTTTCATATACACTTTTTCTTTCAGATTACCATTCAAGAAAATAGTTTTCACATCTGATCGAACATTTTCAAGAAAAAATAAGTTACTAAGCAAATAACAATCTTGATGTATTCATCTTGGCAATATGAGCAAATGTCTCCAAGTAGTCAATCCCATATTTTTGGATGTAACCTCTAGCCACAAGGCGAGCTTTGAATCTGTCAACATTCCCATCAAGATCATATTTGATTGTGTATAACCATTTAGAGCTAACAAGGTGAACGCCTTTGAGAGCATCAACAATATTTCAAGTATTATTTTTAACCAAGGCATCCATTTCTTCCTTCATAGCATTGATCCGTTTCAGATCCCTTTTAGCTTCATCAATATTTTTGAGAACATCGACATCAAGAGAGGTAATAAAGCATTTATATCTCAAACTTATCTCAATGTAAGCAACAAAGTCCTCCACTGGATAATTATATACACCAATCTTCATCACTGAAAGGAAGTCTCATCTAGGCTTTCATCAAGATGCTTTCTTCAAGGGACTAGAGAAGTATGAGAGTGCTTGCTTTGCCATCCTGTCGAACTGGTAGAATAGAACAACCAGATATTTTAGAAGTCAATCATCAAGTGGGAAAGAAAATCATTTTCATGCGATAGACTTTGAATCGAAATGGCTGAGTAGATGCTCGAACAGTTCTAATAGGTTTTCTCATAGCAATAGGATGGTCATCCGGTAAAAGGTTGGCATTATCAAAAGGAATTTCAGGAGGGAGATGAACACTTGCAAGGTTTTCGTGGCCAAGATCACCCGTGGAAAGGTTGTCATCAGTGTCTGAAGAAATGTTGACATTATGGTGAGAGGAAAGGTTGACATCATGGTTCAGCATCATCTCTTCTTCGATCTTCATCACTTTATTCGATTTCTTTCGCCTACTATAAGTATGTCCACATCTGCCCTTATCCTCGTTGTCGTTGTCTCAATCTTGCTCATTGCCCTCCCTCACATGGATAATCTCTTGTATGTCACCAAGAAAGTAAATCCCATTCTCATTTTTCTCAACATCTATACTCAAAGACTCCTCCTAAGGAAAGTTTTTACTCACTCTCAAACAAGGTTCAAAATCTCGATTTTGATTTCGTTTCGGTCCCCCCCCCCCAAATCGAAATTTCTTTGGAAAATTTTGATCGTTTTAATGGAAATGTCGAAAATGACTCAAAAAGCCATTTTCAATCATTTTTATTGCAAATTAAGATCTTCCAAGTTATTACAACAATAAATAGCTTACAAATACACACTTATATCACGCATACTGCTTATATATGTTGTTTATATCGCACATATCAATCATATTGGTCATATCAGCCAAATCGATGTTAATGTTGATTCTTGACTGATATATACTGAAAATTAATATCATCCAATCCAAGATCTTAAAACAACAATAGCTTACAAATACACACTTATATCACACACATCTTTCATTCGTGCGCCTTATAACACACCATATCAATCATATCAAACATATTGTTGAGCTGACTGATAGATACTGGAAATGGAAATCAAAATAACTAAGTTAACAACACTCAGAAAACATCTTTTGTTCATAAAAATAGACGGCATTTTTTATTCTAAAATGTAGATTATGATTAATTAAACAATGTTTTGTTCATAGAAATAACCGTTACAGACAAAGTTCAAATGAATTACAGAATTAATTACATACTTACAATAAAGATGCGTCTATTTACAAAGATAAATGGCAAACGAATGAAAGGAACAAGCTATATTAAATATATAGAAGCTATAGAGTTTTTTTCATCTCCATTGCTTAAACCCAAAGGGGAGGAAGCTCCCCAAGTTGAATAACCGATGTATGTACCATCCCGTCGTACCATACTGTATTCATGAATTTCAACCGAAATAGATCAATATGTCGAAATATCACCGAAATTTCAGTTGAAATCCCGGAAATTTTGTACTGAACCCTTGAATTTCAACCGAAATGGGTCGATATGTCGAAATATTATCGAAATTTCGGTCGAAATTCGGGAAATCGACATATATAAGAGTTTCGATACCCTGCTCTCAAAGAAAGTGACATCCTTACATGAAAATGATTGCCATGGGGTCATAACATTTGTACCCTTTTTAGGTTCCAGAATAACCAAGAAAAATGCACTTCATGGCCTCTGAATCCAACTTTGGCCAACCTGGTCCAGCATTATGAAGAAAGCGGGCACATCCACAAATACATGGGTTCACTTGAAGGGAGAGTTATCCGGATGGAATATGGAGAAAGGAGTTCTCTTCCCAAGTACGACTGAAGGTGTCCTATTAGTCATAAGTAACAATCAATCTCCCCAATTTTTTGGCACATTTCACTGAAGTAGGAATGCTCTGGTGGCATTCAATAAATGACGCCTTTTCTTTTCAGCAATCCCATTCTATTATAGCGTAACTACATGAGGCTTCATGAGTGATACCCTTATCATCAAAGAAGAGCATGTAGAGAACATTCCAAGTATTCCGTGGCATTGTCAATCCTGAGCGTTCTTGCTCTTGTTGCATAATGAATGCTTATCATATTTATAAAGTTCTTTATAGCACCATGTACTTCACTTTTATATTTTAAAAGGTACACATAAATACTCTATGAAAAGTTGTCAATGAAAGTGGTACATGGTCACCCATGCTCTTCATACTTGACGGACCCCAAACATCAAAATGCAATATCTCAAATGTATACGTAGATTTACCAGTAGATGAAGGAAAGATAATGCGTGTTTGCTTTGCAAATAGGCAAACCTCACATTGCAAATCATCCTCAGACAATCTAGAGAAAATCTCAGGCATCGACTTTTTTAAAGAAGAAAAGTTGATGTGATCAAGATGTTCATACCATTTCGTACTAAAATGAAGTTGTCTTTTTCAAGGCAAGATTTCATCACAGAGGTAAGGGCTTGACCCACTCGAGCTGGAAGATGATATAATTTATCTTCAACCAATCCAATTCCAATCGTCTTGCTTGTCTGTAAGTCTTATAGAACTTACGACTTGTGATAAAAAAATCAACATGCAGTTCAATTATTTAGTCATCTTAATGAGTGAAAAAAGATTTATTAGGAAATCAGGGATGTGAAGTACGTCGGTAAGGAGGAAACAAATGAAAACGGAAATCGTTTCTTTTCTGGCAACAATAGTAGGAGACTTGTCTGCAACTGTAACTTTCTCTCTCCTAGATGATAATTTATAATCATGAAACATCCTAGGACCATATGTCATGTGATCAGATGCACCACTATCAATAATTCACTCAGATTTGATAGAGCAAGCATTTGCATGTTCTCCTTGTATTAAGATCTGAACCATTGTTTGTCAACTGCAAACGAACATGTCTTTTTGTAAACAATTCCGTCAAGAAGGACTGTAACTCCATGATGATATCCTTTGCCAAGTCAATTTCTCTGGATGCTCCAAATATCAGAGTGTCACTCACCTGCAATTTTGTGCCCTTTAGACTTTGAGTATCTCTCACAGACATTTAATCAGACACCTTGAGTTCAATATGAATAGCAATTTCAGCATATATAACTCAAATAACGACAACTATCTCAGGCGATAGAGGCAACCACATGCTACAACGGGGCGAGAAAAAATGCAGCCCTCACTCCTAAACTCCTCGGATGGGTTGTTGTCTAGAACACAACAGACATCTTTGTATAGGAGAAAAAAATGCTATAGTTTTTATATAGAACATAGCAGCAACATCGGTAACAGCTAAGGGATTCACCATGCCCTTTGAGGCGAAACTAGGGTACATGGTAGAGGTCAGGCCCTTCACAAAAACCACCAAACAAAAGGTTCAGACTTCAGTTTTGACAAGCACAGTTTCTTCCACGGCAAGAGCTTCAGATTTGGGGTGAAAATCCAACTCCAGTATATCGACTTCTGTGCTGTAGACGCTCAAATAGAGATCCCAACGAGGCTCTGATACCATGTTAGAATCATACACACAATGCACACACAAAAATGGATACAAGGATTTACGTGGAAAACCCTACAGAAAGGGAAAAACCATGGGGAGTTACAATCCCAATTTTCCCTCATTAGAGATTGGGGCTCTCTTCACTAAGATAAATTCCAACAAGGAGAGATGAGTAAAAAATATATAGCAGGATGAGTAAATGGTTCCTCATTCAAAGATCTGTTTATGAACAATAACTCAACAAATAGGAAGGAATCAGGTATGAGTTTCGCAAACATGTGTAACTTTGTTGGTATTCCTCAATAGGTTCTGTTTGACCAACTCCTAGAAGAAATTGTATATGTTGGATTTTTTTATTCTTTAGCGTGTTGGGTAGAGCTATAATGATCCCTTATTATCTTGGAATAAAGGATTTATCCCGGTGAACAAGCAAATTCTAAGATAAGGTGGTCATCTATCATGTCTATCTACAATATTTATTCCTTATCTTTTGATTGAATAGGAGTGCCAAATAAATCCTACTTATTCTTTTCCATCTTTGTTCTATAGCCCCAATCCAAACTAGCCAAATGATAAAAAAAAGAAATCAAAATTCAGTTGTTTGGATGTGCTTCGTATCCATTTATTATGGAGTAAGTTATCTCATGATAAATGGTCACATCGTGATTGCATCATTTGTTATGTCTTTGTTTAGAGTACTTATCATTTTCGTTTCTCTCAAAGCAATAAAAAAAGATCAAGTGATAAATCACATCTATCTATCCTTTATCCCACCTTATTTACGGGAAAAGATACAACAAAGTGAAATTGGAGCCCTTGGATTGGAAGTGGGGTCCTCCCTTTTCATTTGGAAGATGGGAAGGCAACGTCCGGTTTAGCATATCTCTCTCTCTCTTGTCAATTCTCCAAATGATGAGTTCCAATCGGTCCTTTCCTAAGATATGTAATGTGGTGGTGGGGACACATTCATACACGCATCTCTCTGTCTCCAACAGTCAGGAAAGAAAGGCTAATAGAGGACCATTCTTCCCAATATATCTAATACCACATTCCAAGACCCCAATGGGAAGGGGAAGGAAAACACATCAATGCGACAGACCAAATGGGTCCCCATCGTGCAATGCTCTCTCTCCCTCAGTGTAGACAAGGAGTTCTTGGGAGCCTTTTTTCTCTACCAGAGCATCTGACCAACCAAACAACATAGGAAGTCTACCTAACAAGGACGAAGGACATCAACATAGGAAGTCTACCTAACAAGCGGCGCAATTTGTTGCCATTTGTCTCCTATTTCAATGTAATCTTGACATTAACCACAAAAGGAACACAATAATCCCACAAGACAGAACCGGTTTCATGTGAAGAAAAACTTGGCATCGAAGAAGAATGCGCATCCTTCCAACTCTTATCTTATAAAAGAGGACGAGAGGATCATGGGGCTTTATCTTCTTGATGAGGAAAGGCAATAAGAGTTCCTATCCTGTAAGACGTATTACAACGCTTTTTAGTGTAGCATATTTTTGATATATCATATTTTGACCTTATTAATGAAAATAGAGCCTGGCAACTTATTAGGTTCGAGTTCAATTGATCATGGTGACAACCATAAAAATTATTGAAGTCTAAGTTATTAAATAGTAATCCACACCACTTGTAATCAACTTTCAAGCTTTGTGGGTCTTTAATGTGAGACAGTTTTTGGTGTATTGCAAATATTCTCTTCTATATCACGACGAGCTATGGAATTCCTGAATGTTACGAACCTATCCAATCAACAAAGAAATAGAGCAAACGATCGAAACATAAATCACACATTGGAACATAAGGATCACAATAATTCAACAATGTGCCTATGTTCACTATTGACGCGACACTCCCTTCTTTGTATTCTCGAAATTGTTATTGGAGCACAATAAACGTTTGCTCTGAAGTGCTTATTTACACAGCAAATCTAGACTCAGGATTACATGGACGGTTACGGGGAAGGCTTAGTTGGATCAAGTGAGGTTGATTCATAAATATACGTTACCGATCAATCTTCGCACAGGATAAATTTGATCACATATGTACTTATCCCATCTTCTCAATGGGTTGTCGATCCCTTCCTCGACGAAGATTAGCACAACCAGCTCTTACTTCCTCCACCAAGATCAGCATCTCAAACTACTGATTTGTCATGGTAAAAAGATGCATAGAGCTATGTAAAAAAACGCATATCACGATTGAATCGTGTTATCTCATGGTAGAAATAAGAATATTGCGGTTTAACCAGAAACAAATATGCACGTCAGTGGCAAAATCGTGGATATCCTTATGGCGATTTAAATGGGCCTCAAAAGGTAGAAATGTAAATACCACAATACCATTATGTCTCCTAAAATAAAATATTGCATAATGGAAGTATACAAGAGTTCGAGAATAGTTACAACCATCTCTATTAATAAAAAAAACTAAGATTGCCATATTCTTAATGACCACACGGCAAACGAATCCCTTGTTGTATCTGATTTTATTAAGATGCAAATATATATATATATATATATATAGGAGTGATTCTATGAGAGCAAAAAATTGTGAGAACATGAGAAGAATCATTCTGGACCACATGATTCTATTTTCTCTCTCCTGGTCTTCTCTCTACAGAGTGAATCATGTGGTCCAGAATGATCCCTCTCATGCTCTCACAACTTTTTACTTTCATAGGATCACTCATATATATATATATATAGAGGGGGGGGGAGGGAGAGAGAGAGAGGAGTGATCCTATGAGAGCAAAAAAATATGAGAGCATGCATTCTGGACCACATGATTCTGTTTTCTCTCTCCTGATTGGATCATGTGGTCCAGAATGCATGCTCTCATGCTCTCACAGGTTTTGGCTCTCATAGGATCACTCCTATATATATGTATGTATATATACATATATATAGAGAAGTGATCCTATGAGAGCAAAAAAATGTGAGAGCATGAGAGCATGCATTATGGACGACATGATCTTGTCTTCTCTTTCCTGGTCTTCTCTCTCCTGGTTGAATCATGTGGTCCAGAACGCATGCTCTCATGCTCTCACAAATTTTGACTCTCATAGGATCACTCCTATATATATATATATATATATATATATATAGAGAGAGAGAGAGAGAGGTAAATGGGGCTGCCCCTAGGGAGTAGCCAACTTGGCTACTCCCACCCCTATTTTTCCCTCTTTTTTTTAAAAAAATAAAAATTTGTATATTCATCATTATATCTCTCTCACATTCTATTAAAATTTCGTCAGAAACAGAGACTCCTATGGTCTCCATCCAAACATGGTCGATTTAAAAAATCCTGCGACCGTTAAAAAATGACGTATGGATGGAGAGCTTAGGAGTCTCTGTTTCTGACGAAATTTTAATAGAATGTGAGAGGGATATAACGATGAATATACAATTTTTTATTTTCCAAAAAAATAAAAAAATAAGGGATCATAGGGGTGGGAGTAGCCAAGTTGGCTACTCCCTGGGGGCAGCCCCATTTTACCCATATATATAGGGCTTATCCAGTAAGCCCTGTGCCTATTAACGTTTCAATGAGCACCCATTCTGAGTCATACACGTGTATTAGCAATAACTATATTTCTAATTATAGGCTACCACATATTTAAAAAAATTCTATATTTCCTATTATACAACGTCTTTAAAAATTGGAAGACGGTTTTGGAAAGAAACGATTCAAATAAATGATTCCACGCGGATGATTAAGGATCCAAACGCTATGATAGTAATAAATATAATTCAGTCAAGTAAATGCTTATTGTAAGATAAGTAATATCAAGACAATGATCGATAATTTACATCCAAATAGCTACATTGTATAGAATTTAGTAATATGTATAAAATGGTCAAGTAAATGTGTGTTGTGAGATCAGTAATAACATAACAAATGGTTAGTAATACCATTGTCTATGTAATGTGCATTGCATTAACAAATAGCTACTTTCTTAATTGAGCAATGCCCATGACTTACTGACCATTACTTCATTATTACTGATCTCAAAGCAGCTATTACTTGAGAATCGTACACATATTACTGAACTTGTAATATAAGACATAGATATATACATTACTAAACACAAACAATAATTTACTTGATAACTGTATATATATTACTTGAGTATCATCTCTGTTGTTCGAAGTAATAAAACATATGGAAATTACTGACCATTTGTTATGGTTTTACTGATTTCACAACAAGCACTTACTTGTCCATTGTGTATATATTACTGAAATCTACACCATGTAATAAAATGAATGTAAATTACTGACCTTTGTTTGTATATTACTGACTTCACAACAAGAACTTACTTGTCCATTGTGTATATATTACTGAAATCTGCACCATGTAATAAAATGAATGTAAATTACTGACCATTGTTTGGATATTATTGATCTCGCAACAACCATTTACGTGAGTATTGTCTTTAAATTACTGAATTCTATTCAAAGTAATAATATATAGAGAAATTACTGACTATTTGTTACGGGGTTTTGCTGACTTCACAACAAGCACTTACTTGACCATTGTATATATTACTGAATTCTACACCATATAATAAAATGAATGTACTTATTGATCGTTGTTTTGGATATTATTAATCTCGCAACAACCATTTACTTGATTATTGTATATATATTACTGACCTGAGCATTTGTTTTGGAAATCATCGATTCGAATGTTTTCTTTCCAAAACGATCTTCCTATTTTTTAGGACGCAATATAATTGGAATATCACTTATTATTAAATCGCTTTGCATATTAATCTCCTTTCAAAAACAACATCATTCAAAATAGGTAACCACTCAATTGATAATACACGTGTGTGGCCTACAAATGGTGCTCACCGAAACGATAACGAGCTAGACAGGGATGAGAGCTCCAACTTGAGCATCATAGGGAGCCATTTGTCCAAGGTAGATATTATAGAAAAACGATTACATGATCTTGAGAAACTATTTGTGATCGGACAAAGGACCCAACATCTGGATAAATTGGATCCGATTACTAATCAGTTGCTACTGGTGAATACCATTAGCGCTTGTCAGTCCGTGTCTGCTTTGGCTTCGACTCCTGCTAAGACGAAGGAGCCCTCATCTCCTCAACCTCCTCAACAGAGTCCCTTACCGCCAGCAATTTAACACGTTTATTACGTGTAAGCCGCCGATCCTACATCGCCTCAACAAATCGCAACAACAACATGTGGTTTATCAGCCCAAGCTCCAGATCCATGCTCTCCTTGGCCCATCCTAGCGGACAACAACAGGGCCAATCTACATGCAACCGCCCATTCCCTCAACAACAATGAGGGAGATTTATCCAGAACAGTCAGTCTCAACAACAACAGTCTCCACAATACCATGTCAATTGGAGACAGAACCAATACCAGCAACCTCAGTACTGTCCATACTAGCATAATCAACAGTACTCGTTTGTTCCTTACCACTACCCTCCTCAGCAGTATCAACAGTATCGCCCTTCTCCTCAATTCCATAATCTGTATTCCTACTCGCAACCTTCACATTATTCACAATTTCAGCGTGGCCAGCACGTTGAACCATTTGATGCTGCTCCTATGAACCCTGTCTTGGATTACTTGTTTCAGTTGGTAAAGAGCCTTGCTGAAATGAGCTAGAATCTTGATGACCTTACTGCCGCCAAAACTCCATTTCCAGAGTAGGTGGAAGTCAACCCTAATAATTTTAGAAAGAAAGAGTAGATGGTTTGTGATGTTCTCTCTGGTCTAACAGAGTAGGATGTGCATGATTTGTTTTATCTAATGTTGTTACTCTCAGGAGCAACAAGTCCTTGCAGTCGACTGCTACCATGAATGGGAAGAATAAAACTTCACATGGCAAATCATCCTCTTCTGCATCGGTCGATCTAGGAGTCGGACTGGGTGAGGAAGAAGAAGACAGAGGAGAAGCATTGGATTCAAAAATTTGTAAAAATCAGAAAAATCAAAAACTCCAAAAAGAAAGCAATAGCAGTAGCCTAAGCACTACCGCACCAGCCACTGAGGATACTGCACCTGCAACCACCTCCATGCTTGTCGATGGAGTCCCGCCTGTAGATTTCGGGTGTCCACCTCTCTTGGATGACCATGCTCATTTCAGTCATCCATATGTACAACCCGATGCCACATATTTTGATGTAAATAAGAACACTATTTCTATTTTGGTTCTGTAAATATTTTATTTCCAGAAGCTTTGAAAAAATCCAAAAAAATAGAAATTTAAAAATTGTCTTGTCCGACCTTGATGTGATCGAAATTATCCATAATCTTTTTTGCCTCTGCATACGACCATCAAGTACATGTCATACATCAAGAAAAGGTTGAAAGAAGCCTGTACTTCAAAGAGACAGCCGTGTCAAGCTCGTGAAAGAAACACGAAACATATTCTGATCATGGCCACTATGAACGCAATCAGCAATCTCTTGATAAAAAAGAAAGACATGGGAGCTCCTCTAGTCTTATGCCAGATGTTCGACTAGGAATTCAATCGAACGCTCCTCTGTTTGCATTTTTATAGTAATCAATCTCTCTAGAAATCTCGCAACTAGATTTTGGATTTTGATTCAAGAATTAAATAGACCTATCGGTGATATCGGTGACGGTGAGATACACCGTAAAAAGTCAGGGATTTGACAAGTTTGGATTTTGTTTGTTTGAATTTTTATTATAATCAATCTCTTAGTTGTTGTTCTCGATTCAACCCGACATTTAGTAATTCGAATTTTGTTGATTAGTTTTTTATTTCAAAATTTTGATAATGATATGACAGCTAGATAAATCTCAAAAAATGAGGATTGCATATATAATATGGTCAAAAATAGAAATAAAGGTTCTAAACATGGTAAACGTTGACCAAATAATGTCCCAAGTAATTTTCTCAAGATTCCATCAATATTAACCAAGAAAAACATAATAAAAATTTGTGTTAATTAATTTTAACTATTTTTTGTACACTATAAATGTCACGACCCGCCCCGCTAACCGAGACGAGTGCGACATTAAATTGCTTGATAATCTTAATCATAATTAACGTCTCCATAAAAATTCGACAGCAATTCCTCTATTTTATGGACTCCCAAACGTTACCCTGTACCTGAAACAATTCATATAAAAATTTACTATAAAATTCTCCTTTAATTCACCATCACATCCAACCAAGTCATTATCTATATCTGCAATATCAAAAACATCGCCATAGTTCCTATATATACGACTGTCAGCTACTATCACAAGTTCGGATACAACTCCTTTAACTTACACTAAGTTTTCTAGGATGTTAACTATTTACCTGAAGTACAAAAATATGCCCCAACAACAGAAATGGAGTGAATATCCCAGCACTATCTGCACAAAACTTAATCCATTCCCCCGCGTCCTCTACGGATCCTCAAGTGTGTCTGTAAATAACATTAAATAATAGAAGGTTGAGTCTAAACTCAAAATGAGCTTAGACCCAGCGAGTGGGTCTCAAGCATTCAAAATAAACTAGACTACTTTTGAAACTAACTTTGCCTATCATATAAAATAAAAATGTATGGTTACAATAAGGCAACTACACAAAATATAAACTAAAGCTATGTCGAGGAATGATGCTGTAAAGACATTGAAATATCAAACAAACTAACTGAAATTGATTTACTATTAGGCTGTTGAAAATCTTGCAGAAATGAAAATGTATGTTTTCCAACTGTTATAACGACACCACTGTGGCTAGCGTACTAAGTACATGAACGCTGAAACAAACTGAGTCATACGCGTAGACAGCCCCAAAGGCCAATGAACACCCTGCATACGGCCCAAAGCCTATGTGCATACAGAATGTGAACCCAAAGTTCTCTAAACCATATCTGATGGTTTCGTCATATCTGATGACAAGTTTCAGGATCATATCTGATGACATCACCATATCTGATGGCTAGTTCATGACTATGTCTGAGAGCTACTGTGGTTGTCATTGTTTCTAACATATTTTCTGATCCATAAAAATATAACTGTAACCTGGGAAATTCTGATATCTGAATCATATCATTGTACTGCACTTGTCTGTATTTATCTGAAAACTTCTATAGTATTAAAACAACATAATTAAATATCAAAAGACAAAGTTAAGCTTTTTCTGCCGTACACTAAGCTTGCATGCAATTAGTTTTACTAAACTGTCATCATCTTAGATGAAACGGAAACTTATCCGATTATCAAGCCATAATTGTGTCATCAAAAAAATCATCAAAACTACCATATTGTAATGTACTTGTGAAAATATGAATTATATCTTAAAATAGGCTTGAGACCACTCACCTGATATCTTTTAGAGTGAGGCCCTCAAAAGTGTGACAACCGCCTATCATTACCTAAAGATTGAAATGTAGGGTCAACATCTAGAGACTGGTCCTTAAAGTTCATGTATGTATGCATATACGTGATTCCATGTTTGCGAGCTATAAGGCTTCGAAGACAGAAGCTAGATGGATTACTACCATATATACAATGTAATTATGTTAATTATCAAAACTAACGTTCACTTAAATAAATGGACTGCATAAAAGTTATCGCTCGGTGTCACGGGCATTTTTGTCCGATTTAGACACTCCTTATAAACATTATTATGTCAAAAACATAGTAACAAGCTCATTGTTTCGAGTATCTTCAATTTTCCTTTTCCTTTTTCTTTAACAATGATGCTTGTTATAACCATATATTATGATATTACCATCATTATAGATATATATACTTCTCTTTCTCGTCTTCTATTTTCTACTTAAGCAATTCACTGTTTAGATTACTTGGAGGGTTTGAAACTATTTTATTAGCATGATTAATATTAAGATGCCAATAATTACTCACATATTGCTAGTGGACCTTTCCATGTAAAGCTATTTATATTGGATTAGTAATTAGTAATATCGTATTTGATCTACAAATAAAATATATAGCAATACTAATAAGACCTGTCCTTTTTTTTAACAAAGTTATATAGCAGTTTGCCACATATAACAATAAAAATTTTCTCACATACTAATATTAATGTGTATGCGTATATTATGCTAGATAAATAGACATGGAAAATGAATTCCATGAATGAGAAATTAAAAGAAATGGCTCCTGGAATCATTAATTCGTCACATGTGTTCACCTTGTACAATCCTATCTATTGTTTTTTTTATATATATGATGGATTATTACTGATCTTCATGTCATATAAATGACACTTCTTTAATATCACTATATTTTAATCTAAATTAGGAAATATAAGCTCCGTAACATCCATTATTAGACAATATAAGTTGTTTAGTGTTTCTTTACCCGTACATATCTGAAGGTACTTCTATTTGCATCGAAACAAAAATTTCAGCGATAAGATATGCACAGTCGGGTTTCAAAAAAAATCAAGATTACGTAATCCTCACATTAATTACCCAAAAAAATGATGCTTATCATCTTTGATCACAATTACTTATTTTCTACTACATGATTTCAACTGATGCTTCCTCAAAAAGAGAAGAGAGGTACCTCTTCCAGGTCAGTCCCGAAACACCCTCCTTCTCTGCGTATCTCCCCTCTCTCCCTCTCGTGTTTACCTCTTCGGTGATTCCTCTTGACGGAAACCTTTAATAGCCAGCTTATACATCTGTTTCTTTCCTAACTCACACGTGTCTTACAACTGCCAGGTGCTCTCTAGACTTAAGTTTGAACATGCAAACTTTGGACGACACACTTGCACGAAAGTTCTAGGCTTTCTTATTTCATTCTTAATTTTAATACTTAATATAAGAAATCGCCAACTTCTTATTTTGGGATTAAAATATTATCATCCCTTCTCCTCTTATTATATACACGATTTCAAAACCTATATGTATAAATCTATTTTATTGCAAGTTATAGATCACGGATATGGAGGCCATATCAATTTATGTCATGCACCAAATATCATTTATCATTTTTTTTAGTGATATATATAATGTTTTTAGAAAAAAAATAGACATCATATTTATATTATAAATTTAAAAAAATCAAAAGAGACATCTAATAGAATTGGAAACAGAAGATATCTCTTGCAAGGCATTACAATTGTCCACTACTTATAAAATTTCGTCCTCGAAATTTACATACCTTGGTCGATTTGAGAATAAGTATGGGTATTGAGATCGCATTTCATCTTCTCTTTCCCATGTTGCTTCTTCTATTGCATGGCTTCTCCAAAGGACTTTTACCAATGGAATCTTCTTTGTTCGAAGTTCTTGAATTTTGTTGTCTAGGATTTGTACAGGAACTTCTTTATAGGAAAGATCCTCCTTCGACTGTATTTCTTGCGGTTGTATAACATGTGAGGGGTCTGGAATATATTTCCGAAGAGTAGAGACATGAAAAACATTATGTATCCTTGCTAGCTCAGGTGGGCGTCGAAGACGATACGCTACCTTACCAATTCTTTCTGTAACTTCATATGGACCAATGTATCGTGGGCTTAGTTTTCCTTTCTTTCCAAATCTGATTATACCCTTCCAAGGAGATACTCGTAAAAATACCTGATCACCTACTTGAAATTCTAAATCTCTTCTTCTCTTATCCGCATAACTTTTCTGCCTATCTTGTGCGGCCTTCAAGTGTCTCTTGATTTCTTCGACTTTTTCCACTGTCATTTGTACTAATTCAGGTTGGACCAATTTACGCTCTCCTACTTCGATCCAACAAAGAGGAGTTCTGCATGCTCGACCATACAAGGCTTCATATGGTGCCATCCCAATACTCGACTGATAACTATTATTATAAGCAAACTCCATAAGGGATAGATGTTCATCCCAACTGTCTTTAAAACTCAATGCGCAAGCTCTAAGCATATCTTCCAAAGTTTGAATAGTCCGCTCGGACTGCCCATCCGTTTGTGGGTGAAAAGCAGTACTGAATGCTAATTTTGTACCCATTGCTTTATGTAGACTAGGCCAAAATCTAGAGGTAAAACGAGGATCTCTATCAGACACAACTGAAACTGGCGCTCCATGTAACCGTACTATTTCATCCACAAAAATCTTACCCAAGCGGTCCAACGTATAAGTCATATTGACCGCTATGAAATGAGAGGATTTGGTCAATCTATCGACTATTACCCAGATCGCATCATGACCTCGACGAGTCCTGGGCAATCCAGTAACGAAATCCATAGTAATATGTTCCCATTTCCATTCAGGTATCGGAAGAGGTTGCAATGCACCAGCTGGTCGCATATGTTCTGGTTTAGTTTGTTGGCAAATCAGGCATCTAGATACATATTCTGCAATTGCTCTTTTCATTCCTGACCACCAATAGCTTGATTTCAATGTTCTATACATCTTTGTGCTACCTGGGTGCATTGCGTACATAGAGTTATGTGCTTCCTCAAGAATTTCTGTTCTAAGTTCTGCAAGTTGTGGGACACACAGTCTTTGCTTGAAAAATAATACTCCATGTTCATTTATCGTGAAATCCGGCAATTCTCCATTCTCCACTTTTCCTTTTATTCTTTTAATTTCCTGATCAGATTCTTGAGCCTCTCGTATTTTATCATATAATATAGGCCTAACCTGTAGGGTAGCCAATAAAATCCCAGAATCATGTACTGTCAGGTTTGCACGTAGTCCCCTTAACTGTGACAATAATGAGTGTTGTTCAGCCTTAACATGTGCACCCCTAGACTTCCGACTAAGAGCATCCGCTACTACATTTGCTTTTCCGGGATGGTACTCAATAGTACAGTCGTAATCTTTTATCAATTCCAACCATCTTCTTTGTCTAAGATTCAATTCTTTTTGAGAGAATATATATTTCAAGCTCTTATGGTCAGTAAAAATCTGACATGTCTCACCATATAAATAGTGTCTCCAAATTTTCAAGGCAAATACTACTGCGACTAATTCCAAATCATGAGTAGGATAATTCAGCTCATGCGATTTAAGCTGTCTGGAAGCATATGCAATCACCTTCCCATTTTGCATTAAAACGCATCCTAAACCTTGATGTGATGCATCACTATAAATAACAAATCCGTCATTTCCAGAAGGAAGGCTAAGAATGGGAGCTGAGGTTAGACGATTCTTAAGTTCCTGAAAGCTCTCTTCACACTCATTATTCCAGACAAACTTCACTTCTTTCTTGGTCAATCTCGTCAATGGTGCCGCAATTCGTGAAAAATTTTCAACAAATCTTCTATAATATCCCGCTAACCCAAGAAAACTTCGAATTTCTGGCACGCTTGCGGGTTGTCTCCAGTTCAGAACTGCCTCTATTTTGCTTGGATCAACAGATATACCTTCTGTCGAGATAACATGCCCTAGAAATGCAACCTTCTTCAACCAGAACTCACATTTATCAATTTTTGCAAATAACTGATGGTCTTTCAAGGTTTGTAATACAATCCTCAAATGATCTTTATGCTTTTCCTCTGATTTGGAGTATACTAAAATGTCATCAATAAACACAATCACAAATTTGTCCATGAAGGGACGGAATACTCGATTCATTAAATCCGTAAACGCGGCAGGGGCATTTGTCAACCCAAAAGGCATTACTAAGAATTCATAATGTCCATAACGAGTCCGAAAAGCTGTTTTAGGAACATCGTCGGTTTTAATCTTCAATTGATGATAGCCTGATCGCAAGTCTATCTTCGAGAATATGGAAGCCCCTTGCAATTGATCAAACAAATCATCTATTCGAGGAAGAGGATAATTATTACGTATTGTCACCCGATTCAACCTTCGATAATCAATACAAAGTCTCAAAGAACCATCTTTCTTTTTAACAAAAAGAACATGAGCCCCCCATGGAGATATACTAGACCGGATGAATCCCTTATCCGTTAGCTCTTGCAATTGGATTTTCAGTTCCCTAAGTTCAGCCGGAGCCATTCGATAAGGAGTCAATGCAATCGGGGTAGTACCGGGTATTAAGTCAATATTGAATTCAATTTCTCTATCTGGTGGAAGTCCCAGTAATTCATCAGGAAATACTTCAGGAAATTCTCTCACTATAGGAATGTTTTCTAAACATATAAATTCTGCTTTTGTATTGTATACAAGGGCAACAAAAGACGAATATCCCTTCCTGAGTAATTTATGTGCCACTATACTAGAAATGACACATGTTGGGTATACACTCCTTTCTCCATAAAATGTAAACTCTGTCTCACCTGGCATTCGAAAAATAACTTTCTTCTAAAAGCAATATAGTAAAGCATGATATGATGTCAAACAGTCCATCCCTATAATGGCGTCAAATTCTTTAATTTCCATAGGGATAAGATTCACGATAACCTGACCTCCTCCTATCTCTATCAAACAGTTTTTAAAGACATTCCGAACAATCTCAGGTTCTCCTTTAGGTAAGGAGATTGATAATGCATGATCAAGTATACCCATTTCTTTATCCGCAAATACAGAAAATTTTCGAGAAATAAATGAATGACTGGCACCAGAATCAATAAGGGTATAGGCATTTCTGCCAAAAATAACAGTGGTACCTGAGACCACATCCTCAGCAGAGATGGCTTCTTGGAGTGTCATCGCAAAAGCTTTTCCCTGATTTTGTGCCTTTTTATTTCCTTTCCTTATAATATCATTTCTCCTTTCTTCATTCTTTGGTTGGGGTTCTTGAGTTATTGCCCTAGAATGGATATTCTGTTGAACTGGTGTCCTTGCATTTCCCCAATTTGATATAAGATTTGGGTAATTTCGGCGTACATGGCCTGTCTGACCACAATTATAACAACCTGATGATCCACTGCGACATTCTCCTGAATGACGCTTCCCACAGATGGTACATTGAGGATAAGAAAATCCTACATTTTTAGAATTTTCTGGAGCAAATCTACCCATTTGATTTCCCCTATATCTTTGAGCAGATAAGTTGTATTGCCTTGGATTTTCAAAATTTCTTCTAACTTTGTTCTCAGGTCCTCTCCATGGTGGTCTTTCCCCAAATCTTTTCCTACTATGATCATTACACCTTTGCCTTTCCCGCACCACACGTTCAGATCTACGGGCAGCTTCCACTAATTTACCATACTCAGTATATCCATTGGCTGAGACCATTGACTTAATATCTATATGGAGTCCATCTTCGAAACGTCGGCATTTATCTTCTTCAGTCTTCACTAAAGAGGCTGCAAACTTTAATAATTCCGTAAAGCGTTTCTCATATTCATCAACAGAAAAACTCCCCTGAGTAAGAAATAAGAATTCTTTACATCGATCTTCTTGATATACTCTCGGATAATATTTTTCATTGAATTCTTTTTCAAATATCTGCCAAGTAATCTCAGATGGATTGGTGTACTTCATCTTCACTGATTTCCACCAGTCATCAGTATTTTCTTTTAACAGAAATATTGCATATCTCAACTTTTGTGCTTCAGTACACTCCATCAATTCAAATATCTTCTCTATGTGTTCGAACCAGTCTCTCGCCACCTTCGGATCCGTCGTGCCTACAAAATCTTTAGCACCTAACTTCCGAACATGCTCAAATGGCAACTGATTTTCAAATTCAGGCGGTCTCATCGATCGAGCAGCCATGCTTCCCAAGGTCTGGGCTATTAATGCCAAGGTTTCCTGCATATTATTATTATTACTCCCATTATGTCCATCACTTGGTCCTTGTGAGGTCTGAGAAGGTTGTTCGGCTGCCATTGTGTCCTACATAAATAAAATTTCTTAATTAGCTCTTCCAAAATTATAAATCCTCAAATCTTATGGCAAAATATAGATAAATCCTCAATAACAAGAATATTGTTATTCCAATATCATTTCCATTTCATATCGGAGTCCAATACATAAATCATAACCACCAAGGGATTCATAATTCATATATCAACCTCGACTATCAAGTTTGATCAAATTTCATAAACCATTGCTCTGATACCACCAGAATTGTCACGACCCGCCCCGCTAACCGAGACGAGTGTGACATTAAATTGCTTGATAATCTTAATCATAATTAACGTCTCCATAAAAATTCGACAGCAATTCCTCTATTTTATGGACTCCCAAACGTTACCCTGTACCTGAAACAATTCATATAAAAATTTACTATAAAATTCTCCTTTAATTCACCATCACATCCAACCAAGTCATTATCTATATCTGCAATATCAAAAACATCGCCATAGTTCCTATATATACGACTGTCAGCTACTATCACAAGTTCGGATACAACTCCTTTAACTTACACTAAGTTTTCTAGGATGTTAACTATTTACCTGAAGTACAAAAATATGCCCCAACAACAGAAATGGAGTGAATATCCCAGCACTATCTGCACAAAACTTAATCCATTCCCCCGCGTCCTCTACGGATCCTCAAGTGTGTCTGTAAATAACATTAAATAATAGAAGGTTGAGTCTAAACTCAAAATGAGCTTAGACCCAGCGAGTGGGTCTCAAGCATTCAAAATAAACTAGACTACTTTTGAAACTAACTTTGCCTATCATATAAAATAAAAATGTATGGTTACAATAAGGCAACTACACAAAATATAAACTAAAGCTATGTCGAGGAATGATGCTGTAAAGACATTGAAATATCAAACAAACTAACTGAAATTGATTTACTATTAGGCTGTTGAAAATCTTGCAGAAATGAAAATGTATGTTTTCCAACTGTTATAACGACACCACTGTGGCTAGCGTACTAAGTACATGAACGCTGAAACAAACTGAGTCATACGCGTAGACAGCCCCAAAGGCCAATGAACACCCTGCATACGGCCCAAAGCCTATGTGCATACAGAATGTGAACCCAAAGTTCTCTAAACCATATCTGATGGTTTCGTCATATCTGATGACAAGTTTCAGGATCATATCTGATGACATCACCATATCTGATGGCTAGTTCATGACTATGTCTGAGAGCTACTGTGGTTGTCATTGTTTCTAACATATTTTCTGATCCATAAAAATATAACTGTAACCTGGGAAATTCTGATATCTGAATCATATCATTGTACTGCACTTGTCTGTATTTATCTGAAAACTTCTATAGTATTAAAACAACATAATTAAATATCAAAAGACAAAGTTAAGCTTTTTCTGCCGTACACTAAGCTTGCATGCAATTAGTTTTACTAAACTGTCATCATCTTAGATGAAACGGAAACTTATCCGATTATCAAGCCATAATTGTGTCATCAAAAAAATCATCAAAACTACCATATTGTAATGTACTTGTGAAAATATGAATTATATCTTAAAATAGGCTTGAGACCACTCACCTGATATCTTTTAGAGTGAGGCCCTCAAAAGTGTGACAACCGCCTATCATTACCTAAAGATTGAAATGTAGGGTCAACATCTAGAGACTGGTCCTTAAAGTTCATGTATGTATGCATATACGTGATTCCATGTTTGCGAGCTATAAGGCTTCGAAGACAGAAGCTAGATGGATTACTACCATATATACAATGTAATTATGTTAATTATCAAAACTAACGTTCACTTAAATAAATGGACTGCATAAAAGTTATCGCTCGGTGTCACGGGCATTTTTGTCCGATTTAGACACTCCTTATAAACAGTATTATGTCAAAAACATAGTAACAAGCTTATTGTTTCGAGTATCTTCAATTTTCCTTTTCCTTTTTCTTTAACAATGATGCTTGTTATAACCATATATTATGATATTACCATCATTATAGATATATATACTTCTCTTTCTCTTCTTCTATTTTCTACTTAAGCAATTCACTGTTTAGATTACTTGGAGGGTTTGAAACTATTTTATTAGCATGATTAATATTAAGATGCCAATAATTACTCACATATTGCTAGTGGACCTTTCCATGTAAAGCTATTTATATTGGATTAGTAATTAGTAATATCGTATTTGATCTACAAATAAAATATATAGCAATACTAATAAGACCTGTCCTTTTTTTAACAAAGTTATATAGCAGTTTGCCACATATAACAATAAAAATTTTCTCACATACTAATATTAATGCGTATGCGTATATTATGCTAGATAAATAGACATGGAAAATGAATTCCATGAATGAGAAATTAAAAGAAATGGCTCCTGGAATCATTAATTCGTCACATGTGTTCACCTTGTACAATCCTATCTATTGTTTTTTTATATATATGATGGATTATTACTGATCTTCATGTCATATAAATGACACTTCTTTAATATCACTATATTTTAATCTAAATTAGGAAATATAGGCTCCGTAACATCCATTATTAGACAATATAAGTTGTTTAGTGTTTCTTTACCCGTACATATCTGAAGGTACTTCTATTTGCATCGAAACAAAAATTTCAGCGATAAGATATGCACAGTCGGGTTTCAAAAAAAAATCAAGATTACGTAATCCTCACATTAATTACCCAAAAAAATGATGCTTATCATCTTTGATCACAATTACTTATTTTCTACTACATGATTTCAACTGATGCTTCCTCAAAATGAGAAGAGAGGTACCTCTTCCAGGTCAGTCCCGAAACACCCTCCTTCTCTGCGTATCTCCCCTCTCTCCCTCTCGTGTTTACCTCTTCGGTGATTCCTCTTGACGGAAACCTTTAATAGCCAGCTTATACATCTGTTTCTTTCCTAACTCACACGTGTCTTACAACTGCCAGGTGCTCTCTAGACTTAAGTTTGAACATGCAAACTTTGGACGACACACTTGCACGAAAGTTCTAGGCTTTCTTATTTCATTCTTAATTTTAATACTTAATATAAGAAATCGCCAACTTCTTATTTTGGGATTAAAATATTATCATCCCTTCTCCTCTTATTATATACACGATTTCAAAACCTATATGTATAAATCTATTTTATTGCAAGTTATAGATCACGGATATGGAGGCCATATCAATTTATGTCATGCACCAAATATCATTTATCATTTATTTTTTTAGTGATATATATAATGTTTTTAGAAAAAAAATAGACATCATATTTATATTATAAATTTAAAAAAAATCAAAAGAGACATCTAATAAAATTGGAAACAGAAGATATCTCTTGCAAGGCATTACAATAAATGGACGTATTTTTTCCAATCCGCCGTGAGGCATGTGCTAATATGCTAGTCATAAAATAGTACACTGCTTATAATATCGGTATTTAACAAAATACATCACAAAATTTAAAAAAATAAATATCAAAACATATGTTTGAAAGATAATATATTATTAAGTATTTTGTATAATGTAATATTTTAAAATTTTACATCGATATATAATAAATTTTATGATGTTTTAGAAGTAATAGGTGTCTTCTTATTTATCTATTATTAATATTTTAGAGTTATATTAATTGATCAGACTTATTTATATTTATGCAATATAATTTAAACAAATGTGATTATGTAAAAAAATGTGATGAAGGCATATAACAAAGTTTATTTATAATAATAAATAATTTATATTTTATTACCATATCTTTTGTAGTTAAATATACAACAACGAATATTATTCATATAAATTCTTTTCCGATTCTTTAAATTCGCAAGAAAAATGTATTCTTTGTTAACAAAACAAGTGATAAAGTTATCCATTGATTTTACTTCTAATTGTTGCTAATTAATAATAATTGGTACATATTTTCTTGAAAAAAGTGAATGGGTAATCGTCATTTTATAAACCTTTTAAGAAGTTAAGAATGTGTCGTTCATAGTGAACTATAATAATTGGATTATGTTATCATATCTTTCGTAGATAAATGTATATTAACAATAAAAATGCATGGCTTAGGTATATAGCTTCCCTTTACGCAAGAACCTTACTACCCGATTTCTGATTTCTTTCATCTTTTTCATCTTTAAGCATTTGAAAAAATCCAGTCCTCTAACCATCAGTGTATGTAGCAAAACTATAGCTCGCTCTTTAAATTTGCATAAAAATGATTATTTTGCTACATTTCTAGCAAAAATCGTATAACAAGAATTAATCATCGATTTTTGTCTTTTATCAAAAGTCAATGAGTGATTATCGTTTTATGAATCTTTTGTAATAAGTATCATTCATTGTGAACTAAAAGAACAGAAGATATTTTTCAATGAATAATAAATTTTACTACAAATTTAAAATCAAAAGATATGAAAACAAATATTCAAACTCGTTCATAGCCAAACTTGAACATGCTCCTATGTCCTTTCAAATTGTATGTCAATAACTATCATGCCGACTACTAAAATTAATCGTTAAATTACTAAATTCAATGTGAGTGCATGAAACATTTATGATCTATGTGTAATTACCTAATACCCATTAATCTTTCGAATAAATGAGAGATGTATAAGGCTTCTACATATTTCGAAACTGATGCTTAGAAAAATAGAGATTAAAAATAAAATCGTCATAAATTTTAAACTTTTATTAAACATTATTAACTGCTCTCACCAATAAGCCATCACCAGCTGGTGACTAAAATTTAGTAGGTAATATATATGCATTAAATTGGCGTCGTAGCTATAGTATCTGCGCATAGCTCTTAATATATTATAAGATATAAAACTAATGACTAGAAAAAAAAACGGTTGGAGGATGAGAAGATGAAATGTGAGTTTGCATACATAAGAGAAACCGCATGTAAATATAAGAAAGATTTATGAAAAAATTCCCCCCTTTTTTAATGTACCACTTATATTTTCACATATGCTTAAAACCATTTCATAATGAGAACGCAGATGACCCTATTGTATAGAATGAGCTTATAACTTAATATTCATGCCGATTTCGTGATTATAACTTCATACCCAACCCTTCAAGTTGCACGGAACAAATCTACTATTTTCTATGGCTATTTCCGAGCGTAACCACAACTAGTAGACGCATTCTTTTTGTAAAGAGTAATCGATAAAATCTGAATTACGATCCTTAATCTCTGTTCAAATGATCAAAGCATAACGAATGATGAAGAATAAGAAATAAAAAAATAACTTTCGTTTTCTCAACCCGGACTTAATTGACTCCGGAGTTGTTGATGTAATATTAAGAATAGAGTTTGTTTTCATGCTCCAAAGTGCTATATGATTCCTCAGAGAGGAGGAAGATGAACATGTGAGAATAACTTATCCATGGCTGTATTTGGATTAATTAATTAATTAATTCCTCTATTTTATGTTACCATTTATATTTAATATAATAAAAATGAAAATTGTGAACATCAAAAATCCGCGTTCGGCCCATTGTTTTTTCAGAAACCACTGCCTTCAAATGGAGGGTGCTGCAATATACCTATCCCATTCCTATCCCCCACACTATCTTATCCTACATATCCTCATCCCCGACATGGGAATAGCGTGAGCCACACCATGCATGAACCTCATCTACCCTCCACACACTCAGATACGGCAACTTGAGCCCAATTGGCCTCAGGCTGGCTCCACCGTGATAGGCACGGCTTGACCCTCTCGCGTTCATTTACCGACCTAATGGCACCGCGATAGCCCAATTGTTGTTGTTGTTGTCATCGTCGTCACTGTCATCATATAGTTGGGGCAGACTGCAAGGAAGAAGATATTTTCGCAGTTTAATTTGTGAACAATTTCGAGCCTATTCTTTAACTTAAGGGATTTTTAGCTATAAATCCCCTCGAAATGTATATGAATGCATTTTTACCGACGTAAATCTCGTAATTTATAGTGTTCAAGGGCACATACATAAGTGCAGGGCGTTAGTATGGTTATGCAAATGAATAGGATTTAAAAGGTTGCATTGCTATACATACAAAATACATCTAGGAAGATGGAGAGTATGCAATGTAGCTGCATTGTAATTTTCTTGTTCATCACTTCTCGGTCACTTAGTTGTCTTGAAATTTGAAACTGTTCAAGTAGTTCCAAAGGTAGAACTACTTGAACCTGCTCACCCCAATACAAATCAATTAAAGACCAAAATGATGATCACATAAGCTTCTCGAAGCTTAATGACATACTTTCTTTTTCCTTAGGTTGTGTTTGGTTCTGGATTATTTGGGGCAGTGTAACCTTTTTTTGTGTTTAAGTGTTTGGTTGGTGCGTTTAGAGTTGGAAAGATTTGTGTGATGTGATTGTATTAAATTTGAAAAAGTATGTAGCTATTGTGATATGATTGTATTGAAATTTGAAAAAATGGTAGTTGTTGTGATGTGATTGTATTGAAGTTTGGAATAGTGCGTAGAAGTAGAGTATTTTATAGTTTTTATATGACATGATGGTATAATATATTTTTTATGGAAAAAAAGTGTGCTCTATGAAAGAGGTAGAGAAATAAGTTTTGGAGGCAACTCCCACAAAGTGGAGGATAACCCTAGTATGAACGAACCATTAAAGAATAAGATCTTATCAGAGTCATATTGATTTTGAAAATAGTCTCAGTGGAGTGAGAATTATAAATAAATAAGTAAATGTGTGTACACATGTGTGCATTTTGTTTACATAATCATATACTTTTATATTAACATTTGGAAAGTTGCTA
Organism: Ottelia alismoides; assembly: GCA_037367405.1. Taxonomy (NCBI): domain Eukaryota; kingdom Viridiplantae; phylum Streptophyta; class Magnoliopsida; order Alismatales; family Hydrocharitaceae; genus Ottelia; species Ottelia alismoides. The sequence continues at coordinate 200,621 of JAZKJV010000747.1, read as the reverse complement.
CGTGGGACCAAATAGGCATACTTTCCAAAAGGGAAGGGAAGCTTTATCTAAGATCTAAGATGGAAGTTGGAACACTTTTGATGGTCTTTGATTTTATCGGAATTAAAAATAACAAAAGCTGAAAATTTTATGTTGCCAGTTGCCAAATTGCTTTGCACAATAATGTTGTTTGCATTGATTTCGAAAAGTTAAGGATTAGTTGATCGAACGGAGTAATTGTAGACGACGATATCCATCAAATAAATAATATTACTTCTCAAAAGATAGAATAAGTATATATGCGTGAAGTTGTTGGTACGAAATTTGTTGTTTACCAGTGAAGTGAGCATAATCAAACTGTATTTAATTGAGAAAAAAGATACATTTTTAAAACAAAAAAGATACATTTTTTAAAACATTGTTTTCAATATTGACCGAATCAAGTTTTTAAAGTATTTTTACAGAAACTTTAATCTAAAATTACCTAGTGTACGACAAATTCATGTTTAATCACACTAAAAAGATTCCATTACTTTGCACGAACAAATACGAAGAAGAAAATTTAATATGTGCAGATAGAATTAACAATTACTTAGCCATAATAAAGTACAACCCCGAAATGGAATTTATTTGGTTTCAATTGATTTCCAAAGTTCAATGTCAACACAATAACAAAGCCTTTTTCCAATTAAGTAGAGTCGGTTACATAGATTCTTTCCTTCCATTTAGATCTATCTTAGATCAATCTCCAACTTAGATCTAAAAAACTAAGATCCATTCATATAGTCTCATTCCAATATTGCTTGGGCTTCCTCGCCCTCTCTTAGCTGGCTCAACATCCTAAAACTCGCATCTCCTAATTGATGCATCAACCGACCTCCTTTGCAAATGGTCAAACCACCTTAAGCGATATTCTCACATCTTACTAATCGATCAAAGCTACACTAACTTTCCTTCTAATTGGATTATTCTGAATCCGATCTTTACGTGTGTCAACACTTCCACCTTACATTTTCATTTCTACTACTGACATTCTCTGGACATGTCTCTAGTTCACGGACCGACACCCAGTTCCATAGAGCATGTCAGGTCTCACAGTTGCTTTGTAAAATCTTCCTTTGATTTTGAAAAGAATTTCCTTATCGCAGAGAACAATAGAGGCTCATCTCCACTTTAGCCAAACTGCATTTATTCTATTAGCAACATCTCTATAAATTTTCACATTATGTTGCAAAATAAATCTCAAGTATCTAAAAGAACCTCTCTTCTGAATATTATCGTCATCAATCTTCACCTCGATTCCTTCACTATTGCTTCCATCAAACGTACACCCAATATATTCAGTCTTATCACACTACAAGAAACTGGACCTAAGGCAACGAATAATTTGAATATTTGTTGCCATATCTTTCAATGTTAAAGATTTAACAACGAACATTATTCATAGCCAAATCATATTTTATACTTGTAATTAACAACGAATGTCATATTCGTTGTTAAAGGTCCATATAATAACAATTTTTCCGTTGAATTATTCGTTAAAATTCACACCAATCGTTGGCCAAATTTAACAACGGTTAGAAGAAAAATTCAACGAATAATCGTTGTTATATGATTCATTGCGAGAAATATAGCAACGAATACCATTATTCATTGCGAATTTAAATAAGCAAGCAACGAATAATATTCGTTGTTATATCTTTAACTACGGAAGATATGACAACGAATATTAAATTTTTCGTTGTCTTAGGTCAATTTCCTTGTAGTGTCACTACTTATATGAAATTATTTAGCCTCCAATACATGTCTCCAAACCTCAAGCATGGCATGTACTCCGTCTCAAGTCCCAATGAACACAATATCATCAATGAATAACATATACCAAGGTATCTCATCATGAATGTGATTTGTCAACTCATCCATAATCAAAGTAAAAAGGAATGGACTCAAAGCTATTGAATCCTCTTTACATTTAATAATCACATATTTTAGAACTTAGGAAAGGGTTTATACATTACCTCGATATATATTTAGATGTCAACCATTTATGATGAACTTAGGTATTCTCTGTACTGTAACACTTTCCGTCCATGTTTTGGTAAAAAAAAGGAATAGAAGTCGTGTATAATCTTGATAATTTTATGATGCTGTAGAGATCATGTTTAAATAATACGTGTACATTTTTCTCTAGCATAGTTTTTTTCATAATATAGGATTTTAGGATTGGTCGAAATTAAGGATGGAAGTTTTGTTGTATGATCCAGTCATCCAGCTAATTAATGTTTATTGGGAATATATAGGAGGTAGATGATGAATGTATTGAAAGCACTAGATCTGGGAACTATTCTTCAACGTAAAATCATGTTAATCCAATTGCCAGATGTGCCAATGGGTATTATACATACTGGTAATATCATAATAGTGATGTTGCCGGCAGATGTGTCATTGTGTCAATGGGTATTATTAGTAGAGACAAAGCCATATACAAATAGCTTGTTATAATATGATTGTAAGATAACTGGAAGTTGAAATCATATGAAATGGGCTCATAACCTTGGATAAACCAGTCTATTTAAGATGGTTCGTAAATGCAATATCTGAATTCAGTAACATATATTTTATACCATGTGAAGTCAAACTCTTATCAGAATGTCCCTAAACTGTTAAACAAGCTCTAAAGAATATTGTGTATATGGTATGATTTCGGCCATTAGTTGAGATATTAAGTACATATATTTTGATGTGAGACAAAATTTGGTGAGATGATGTTAAGTGTGTAATTACAGAATGAATGCTGGGATATTTTAGGGCCCATGAAACTTGGTTTTCGAGTTACTATTTAGCATTTTGTAAGAGGCATTAATTAGAGCGGTCAAAGTTTTCTTTGTAACTATATGTATATGATGAGAAGTCCAATACATCGAGTGTTATCAACATATGCAAGAGTATACATCGATTTAAAAGCAGTAAATGCTAATGACTTGGTATATGATGTAAGGGATTGGCGTAAGGATTAGGATTATGAAATTTTATTATATATCTAGTCAAAATCAATTACTTCCAAGCGAAGTAAAATAATATTAATGATGGGATGAAAAGATAAATACTACAGGGTGGGTGCACACCCTTGTAGTTCAGCTGAGGCGACAGCGAGTCATCCCCACTCGAGGGCCATCACAGAGTGGGGTAATGGTAGGTACTCTGGTGGAATTGAGGTGGATGCACGCGTGCATTGCACCATGCAGATCCGTTTCTATTGCACGTGTTTTTGGAGTGAGCAAGACTCCTCCGGCAGACTCCATGAATGCCCAGGCCATGTGCCTAGCGTCACGAGTGTTAGAGTACTACCAACCAGATTAACTGAAGGATCGCGCTTGCACACGAGTTTTAAGTTGCACTCTAAATGAAATGTTGCAGGCTTCATTCCTAGTTTAAACTTTCTCCTTTGACGGGCTAGTCTGGGATAAGTAAATAGGAATATGTATTAAGGAATATCAATGTTTGGTTTTAATTTCATAATTGTTAAAGGCCAGGAATATAACTGTATCCATATTGCTAGATGTATTTAAAAATGTTCTTTTTAAACATGTTCAATTACTGCATTTGCATTGCCTACTTACAATCTTTTAATTATAAATTTTATTTTATCCGTACTGTGTCAGTTGACTCACAAGTTACATTCTTTGGAAATCCAAAATGAAGTGTATAATAGGAGACGAAGGCTCGCATTTTCGGTGGTGCACCTGCAGGACATTGTTGAGGTTGAGACCTAATTTTGTAGTTGTTTTGTTCTCATCCTTTTCAATTAATTATAATGTAATAAAGAGACTCTGAGATTTTATTGTTATCCTTATATGGACTTTAGTTATCAATGGAAGTTTAAATTTTCCATTTATCTTTTTATTTGTATAAATGGCATATCATTTTAAGGTTGTTTATGACTATTGTTTGCTAATATTGAGAATGTGTTGAGATGCGCTACCTTGAGGCAGGCATTTCAAACATCCAATAGGCATGTTTACATTTTCAAGAAGAGTCCATTTTAAGTGTGAAGGAGACGGAAGAAGAATGTATCCGATTTGGCCATGAGGAATGAGGAGACGATAAGGCCATGTTTGGTTGGAGAATAGGCCTTGGAATAAGGGGTCGATTCTCCTCCCGACACGGTTCCCAGTGGTACGACTACTCCTCATTATTCCATCTTATTTCACTCTTATTCATATATTTATCTCATCTTACCTATCTTTATTTCACCTTATTCTCCTTATTCTTATCCTCAAGCCGAACGGAGAATAGACCTTTATTCCTCTTATTCTCCATTATTATTCCTGCTTATTCTCCTGTCGAACGGGCCCTTAAAAGTGGAGAGTGAGAAGGGGGAGGCGGAGATGAATGAACAGCTTCCGCAAAGGGCGATCTCGAAGTGCTATTAGTGGAGGAGGGCAGTGGATCCGTTGGAAAAGGTAGAATAAGAAGGAAAAAAAACACTTATTCTCGCTGGATTATTGATTTTCTTGGCCAAATAAATGTAAGAATAAGAAATAGTCCTTGTTCTGCATTTATTTGTTATTCTTGAGATGCGAACTAAGCACTAGTTCTTATGGAGCAAGTGTTAGTTATTGGGAAATAACTACTGAGGACGAATGATAATAGTAATCATTATTTAAAGAAAAAAGCAATCTTTCCTTGAACGTCAGGAAAATAAACAAGAAAAGTTTATTTGAAGAATAAGAAAAGTCAAAAAAATGACGGAACACTAACTATTAAAGAGTTCGTAGGGGATTTCTAAGTAATATAAAATCGTAGGAGTACTCATGCAAACTTGAAAATTTAAATGGTATTTTATCTTGCTGATGGTATCATATGCTAACGAGGGACTTTCCAACGGTACTTATTCGAGATTATTGTAAAGATCGCTGTCAAATTACCTTCACTTTATATAGTAATTACCGGAATATAAAAAGATAATTCTCATTTTCATTCTTTAGTTTTTTTGACCTTTCTTATTGTGAAAAACTTGTTTATTTTCCTTGACATTTGCTCATGGTATATTTGTTAATAATAGAAGTTTCCAGGGTGACTTTTACAAATATAAACTCTACAGGTGCATTCACGTAAAAGTCCTTTGATGCGGCAAAACCCAATTGCTGAAACCATGGGTGATGGGGGAGGTGTTCATGCACCGTATCTTTCAGGAGCTGTTGTTTTTGCTCCCAACCTCTCTCCATTTACATGCACTGTCTGTACGTGTGGGGGATCTCCTGCCCTCCCTTTCTCCGCTTATCCCGATTCCACGCCTCCGTCCCATTCTCTCTCTTTCTCCTATTTGCGCGGAGTGAGGTAATGTTTAGTCTTGTGCACGCCGGCCCCCACTGCCCACATGGGATAGGGATGGGGGACGGGGATAGGGATAGGGGGAATTAAAGGGCTGTGTGATGCATGTTAGTTGCTGTGGATTTTAACCCCACACGTCTCTGCACACCTTTTCCATCTTCTGCAAAGTGTTGCGGCTTTCTTTGTCCGCTTCTCCAATTAGGTCAAAATATAGAGAATTTTACATTTTCGCTCCTGCATGTTTATGTTGTGGTACACGAATCCTTGTAATCTAACTTTTATAATTTGAGCTTAATTATTTTAGATGATTGTCAATAGATCCAATTAGAGGTAAGGAACTGTTGTAAGAGTGGAGGTTTAATTTTGGATGATTGTTAGTAGATCCAATTAGAGTTGAATCCATTAAATTGTGAGATGTTAGTTTTCTTCAATAAGGACTCAAATCTGTTGACTTGGAGTTATATTAGGGACATCAAGATGGACTCTTTCTAAAGCCTGAGTTGCAGTACCCTTGCAAAGACTTATAAAAGAAAAGTATAACCGATGAGCGTCCGTCTCCAAATAGGTCGTGTCTCACGAGAACATTGCAGATTTTGTTTCATTATGCGGAATTAGTTTGTTTTGGGTCCAAAACAATTTTTATGTACATCAAAACTTTTATTTACACAATTTAATTTAATGATTCCTAAGAAAATTCGTTTTTTTAATTTCATTAATTACATTTTAATTTATTGGGCATTTTAGTGTATACAAATGGTTGAGGTAAAATTAAAATACTAAACCAATTTGAGTTTTCATTGGTTTCAATAAGGTATAATTATTTTTCCATATGCATTTTTTTACATTTTGAGGACTGGTAAATTATGTCTAATATCACAATTCGTATTTAAAGGAAAAATACAAAATCCAATAATGACGGCTGTAAAAAATTCGGTAAACTTAATCAACTTAATTGTGATTGTGGTTTGATTTATAAATTAATTGCACCCTTTCAAGAGATCCCATACTGCTTACAGCTTGAGCATGATTTTATTTTATTTTATAGTTGCCGTTGGATGCAATTAACCAACAAGTTCTCTCAATGGTAACCCGATTCTAGATTCGAAACGATGCAGACGAGAATAATTCTGCATCTATTTCTACTATCTTATCTATTTTACAAAGATTGATTAATTTCGATACCGATATCCATATCCCGTCTATGTTTTATATGGAATGAATGGTACTTATGTGCGCACCTATAAAATGCATGGATGTAAATATTCAATGCATTATATTTTTTTAGATTTTCGATATCTTATTCGTTAGCGAAAAATGTTTCAGGAAGAAAATAATGCATCGATGGTAAATCTTAGTACAGTTGAAAATATCTATTGTTGAGGATTTTTTTGAGCTCGATCAGTATTAAAATATTTAGAAAAAAATAAGAAATATACCGACTTTACAACGGAATAGATCTATAGTGATATTTTTAAGCTATCAATATACGATCTGTTTGAAATAAATAGTGACGATGTTATTCGTTACGAAATTATTTTTTATTAGCAACAAATGTTCTGTTATTATATTATTTGCTAACATTATCTATTTTTAAAGTTTAATTAATCATCATTAAAATTTGAAATAAAAATTAACTATGATGTTAAAATTATGGAGAATAGCAACACTTATAACTGCACCGACGAGGAGTATGATATAGGTTGCTAATTTCAAGTATAAATTCTCAACAGATAATAGCATTTATATATATGTTCAAAAATGAATAATACATTAACAAATTTCTTTAAAGATATCACTATAAGCTCATTTTTCGATCGAAGAGAGCTTCTATTCAGCTTCTGTACGTCCAAAGTTCGATCAATATATTCTTCAAATAAATCTGGTTTGTCTTATCATTTTAGCCCACAAAAAGATGCTAGCCGTATGATTTTGCTAGTGGATTTTGATATATGAATCGTAGAATCAAGACTTCAGGTTCAATAATTAATTTGATGGTGCAACCATTATATTTTATTTTTTATATTTATTCTTCAACAGCTAAACATAGCCCGTTGATAATCTACTGCTTTCCACAATAAAGCTATTTAATTGGTTGGCAGAAAATTCTCAGCTGCTACTACAGCTACGTGTTTCAATTAATTGTTGTAATCAATTAGTCGTAATTTAAAAGTAGGTCGGTATTTTTTCTCTTAAAAAACTGTGGATTTCGCTAATTGTTTGGGCAATAGGATAGCAATTTGGGAGAGGACATAGCCCTAACATTATCTTATCTCTGACAACAAAACTGGCATCTCCTTCCCTCCTCCTTACTATAATTTATTTGTTGTTACGTCTATTAATTTCAGCTCAAGTTAAAGGATCGGTAACCATTAAATATAAACCAACTAATCTCTTTATTTTTTTTCCATCTTTTTATTCCAGACTTCGTTTGGTACCAAAGATTCTCATGACACAATAGAAAGAACACAAATAAATCGAAAATTTTGGAGCACCGAATATTTTGTTGGGAAGAGATGAAATACTCATGATCATTAAACCAAAGTACCCCATAAAGAACACAAAAATACATATGCACAGGAACAAATACAAAAAAAAAAACTCAGAAAAACTCATCCCAAATTGCTCTTTATCTTGCAAGATCAAGCGCGAGATCCACCGTCGTACACGTGTCACCTTCTCCCTCTCCTACCAATCCGCACTTCGTCGTCGGTGGTGACCTCTTCGTCGCCGGTGTGGGGCCAAGCGTAAGCTCGAGCCTCACCACACTATCGGCGTGGCTCGTGACCATCGACCCCTCCGCCGTCTCCTCCGAGACCATGCTCCCATTCTCCTCATCCTCTTCCTCCTCCTCATCTGCCACTACCGCCGCTGCTGCCACTGCTGTAGTCACCGATTCATGACTCTTCGCTCTCTCCTCCTCGCGTCTCCTCTTGAACCTCGTCCTCCCCGCCTTCGCCACCCCATGGAGCTCCTGGGCAGGACCCCCTTCCTCCCTTGACACATGTCGTATGTCAAACGCCTTCGCTGTCGCCGTTGCTGCCTCGGTCGAGATCTGCACAATCGGTGCACCCTTCAGTACGTTGTCCACCGCTGCCTGGCACAGCTGCCAGCTCCCCGACCACAGCAACCCCACAGATCCGTATATCGGGTTCACCACCCTCCCGCACGCCTCGTACAACAACGATCTGAATATCGCTGCAAAAAATAAAAACTCGTGTAAGATGGTTTGGTCGTACTGCTTAGAAAAGACAGAATTACATGATTCAGTCACGTTAGCTGACTGTTTACCTGGACGGAGGTGTTCGGGGCCGGCGTTGATGAGGTTGAGGAGGCCGGCGCGGCCGTAGAACTTGGCGAGGAAGACGGTGGCGTTGCCCTGCGCTTCGGGGCTCTTGATCCACTGGAGGCAGGGCCTTATGCTGCAGTCCTCGCTGCAGCCCTTCCTTAGAACTCGGCAGCCATTGCAGCTCATCCTCATGGCTCTAACTCTTCTTGTTTGGGATTGGGAAATTTGGAGTTGAGATTAATTCTTCTGAAATATGGAATGGAAATGGTGGTGAGGAACGAAAAATGGGTGTCTGGGATTTATATAAATGGCCACACCAGCCAGCAGCAACTGTGAGTTGGGACGGTCGGGATGTGAGATTGGCGGGGAGATGGACGGTGAGGATTGGGGGAACGGAAACCGACGGCGGGTGGCCCTTATCCTCGGAATCAGGAAGGAAAGCGGGGACCGCGAGGGCTCCCGGTTTTCTGGAGGCCGTACTGCCGGTTTTCGGACAATACCTCTCAGCGGTTTTCGAGCGGCGCGTGCCTATGTCTGGTTTCGTAATGGGACTGTGGGCGCCTGGTGCGGCCAGTGGTTTTGCGGGAGAAATTCAATTTATATCCCTGCCATAGCTCGGTTACGTGGATATCCTTGTACCCAGGACGCGTTCTATTTTGCATGGATGCCCTTACAGAATTTTTCTATTATGCAACTCCACGAAAAAAGTCATTATTCTTATTGACAGTGAGGATAATTAGTTTAATGGATAATTGAAAATCGTACCATAAATTTAAGTACCACATTCGTTTTTTAATTTGATGACAGAAATCGTTTAGATTATGCGATTTTTTAAACAGCGGAGGAGAGAGCAAGAACACCACTAACCTTAGATTTTTTAAAATTATTAGTACAAATTGAGGGGCTAGGTTGACCTCAAGTTGATTATAGTCTATTCCTTCGCCTAAATGACTCGTGATAGTTGAGATTAAATTGGGATAAGAGGTCTCTTACAAACGAAATGCAAAGAAAACCGCTAATTTTTTTATTTTTATTTGTCAACGAAATGTATAACAATTGGGTTCCGTAAAACCCTCACAACATATACAAATGATAGTTTCTAGACCAATTTTCGTTGGTTTCTTTTTATGTAAATTCAAGGATATATATGTGTTATTAAATACATGGATAGATATATAAGTGTTATTATATATTTATTTTTTTAAAAAATATAAGATGGTGAAGCTCTCACGTTAAGTAGGATCGACCACATAAATTCTTGCTCAAATTTATATTAAAAGATCCAACTATCTTTTAATGGTTGTCGACTACTTAATACAACCATCACAAGAAGGGATTTCAATCTGATCTTTGGATGGTAGGCATTGAAAATGTAAGATATTAAAATTATATCATCATGCATTGCTGAAAATAGATATTTGGTGTGAATCGGATACGTATCATGGAAAAAATACTTTAAGCATATACATATTTTATATCTTACATATGATACCAATGTATCAAATGTTTTATTTAGGTACAATTACATATGTTTGAATGATATATAAAAAATTATTATATGTAATTATAAGTAAATCTACAATCATGTACTCTGGCTTATTGATTCTCACTAATGATAGGCGTGCAAGAAGGTTACAAACACATTACGGTTCTCAATCCCGACGCTTCTCTTCTCCATCTCAAGATCTCGAGCTTCCTCCACGGAGGTGACTTTCGATGATGCTTTGACACAGTGAGCATGAAACCGTCATACCCTGGAAGCGGTACACCGAGCCCTGTGCATCAGTAAAGTAGGGGCGGTGTTTCTCTAAGGGGAGTCCTACAATGAGATGCTCCAGTTGTGATCTCTAACCATCTCTTTCTTTGTCGCATCTTTTTGCTATGATGAGTTTTCTGGATTTTTCCTTGTTCTAATCTGTATATGATTTTAACACTGATATTTTTCTTGTCATTGATGATATGGATGCACACATACTATGATTTAAACTCGAAGAATATTGTAAAATAAATTTTGTGTATGTATATGCATGCTACTATTTTCATCAAGCTTAGATAGACATATCTATAACGTGATAAGAAAAATAACTGACTTGAGGCTTCAATCTCATGTGGATTTCACCGGTACACCAGAGAAATTCGAGGGTCAGAATTTCAAGCATTGACATCAACGCATGAAAATCTAGTTGACCGTGATTAGCTTGATTTCGGTTCTAGAAACTGAGTGCTCCAAGGTCTTTGAACAGAATCTAGATCCGGACGCAATCAAGGGACAGATTCGTGGAAAGGACATGACCATCAGTGTCATAGGTGCATCCTTACTACGCTGTAAAATATTATGTTCGATGTCTATGGCGCATCCACCAAGATGTTAAAGATCTACGGGAGGAATTGTATAAGAACTACAATATGAACGACATGCATATTGAAAAATACCTAGTATCCAAGTCCATGAAATTTCAGATGAATGAGGAGAAATCAGTTTCTTAACATGCTCATGGGTTAGTTTAGGCAGAAATGAAATTTCCTGATAAGTTTCAAGCCATGTCAATTGTTGAGAAATTTCCCCGGTATTGGGAAGATTTTGGGATGTCCCTAAAACACGGGAAAGGGAAATATTGTCTACATGATTTAATGGTCTCAATAGCTATTGAAGAGAAGCATATGAAACAAAAATGGGTGATGTTTGTTGATGTAACACTTAAGGTCAATGTGATAATCTCAAAGAGAAATAATGCTAAAGGAAAAATAAGAAATTGAAAGCTAAGGAAAAAATCTAAAAAAAAAGAACAAACCTTGTTGGTAGTGTAGACAGGTTGGACACTCGAAGAAGGGTTGCCCTTATCTAAAGAACCAACAGAAATCCACGGATGTTGCTCCTCAAGCTCTCGTGCTGACTGAGGGAGGCGAATCTGGCAAGGGGTATGTCTCAGTGAACCCTGAACTCTATATAGTAAACGAGCCTAATGATACTAGTGCAAATGTAAACATTTGTATAGATAGGAGCTTGTTTGTGTCTTATTAGGCTTCAACCAATGGAATAATGATGACAGGGAACCAATCTGCAACCAAGAATCTTGGGTCTGGACAAGTCGAGCTGCTCAATTGGATGAGTCTAGACTTTACGAAGGGTGTTGCATGTTCCTATTATCAAAAAGAGCATCACGTCTGGATCTTTATTAATTAGATAGGATTTTCGATTAGGCTTTAAATGTAATAAAGTAGTTTTTTTAGACATGATGTTTTCTTTGACAAATGATATTTGGTTGATCATGATCTTTTATTTCAATTCAGATGTGACATTGATAGTTCGGTTAATATATCTCTGGTTTTGATTCCTCTATTTATGTTATTTTAAATATTAAATCTATTGATTTATGGCTAGCTAGATCGGGACATGTGAATTTCAATTTTATGAAAAAGAATTATGAAACTTGATATGATTCGGGATCATATTACAAACAAACTCACTAATGTGAAATGTGTGCTCAAGATAAGTTGCATAGAAATCCTTTTCACTCTATGAACAGGGAAACTGGAATTCTGGACTTATTACATTCTGATATGTGTATTCTGGTGGTGTGATGACTACAGATAACAAAAGATTTTTATCACCTTTATAAATGATAACACTAGATACTGTTATATTTATCTACTTAAAACTAAAGATGAAACCTTAGAAAAGTTTCTTATCTTAAAAAATAAAGTAGAAATACAAATAGGTAAAGTAATTGAACGTCTAAGGTCAAATAAGGGCGATGAATACGCATCTAACATACTTGATGAATAATGTAAATTATTTGGCATAGTTCATGAGGTTACTGCACTGTATTCACCATAGTCCAATGGAATAACATAACAGAAAAAGAGGATCCTAACTGATACGGTCAATCTACTTTTACAAAGCTTTACTCTACCATCTTACATATGGGGGGAAGCTTTGAATACAGCTTGTCATATTCTGGATACAGCTCCTGTAAAGGATAAAGATAAGAGTTCATTTAAATGCGGAGAAATAGAAATCCAAGCCTAAAATATCTCAAGGTGCAGGGATGCTTGGTTAAGGTCTTAGTCCCATAATACAAGAGAAAGAAGTTTGGACATAAAACAGTTGACGCAGTCTTCTTGGAGTATCTGGAAAATAGTTATGACTATTGATTCTTAGCCATTCAATCTGAGATCACGAGCATATATACTAATACTATTGTTGAATTTCGTGATGCTGCCTTTTTTTAGGATATTTTTCCAATGAACAAGGGAATTCCTAAAAATCTGACTAGTGGTGTCACCTCCACATCTGGTTCTATTTCTCAATAAATAGAAAAGATATCAAATGTGGAGGCTACCTCTTTTGAACCCAATGAATATTTAGAGGACGTTGAACTTAGATGAAGGAAGAAACCTAGGATTGTCAAAGATTTAGGTAATAATTTTGTCTCCTACAAAATCGAGAGTGATCCTCCCATATACAAGGATGCCATGTCTTCTATTGGAATTAGGCATTGGAAGGATGTCATTAAATCTGAAATGGATTCAGTCATTTCAAATGACTCGTGGGAATTGGTTGATCTACCTTATGGGTGTTCCACCATAAGAAGCAAATAGGAAACTTGGACCGGACAGATCCATAGAAAGATATAAGGTAAAACTTGTATCCAAAGGTTTTAAGCAAAAGGAGGATATTGATTATTTTGATACATAGTCTTCTGTCACTATGATGACTATGATTCGGATGCTCATTACGTTGGCCTCCGTACATGATCTCACAATTCACCAAATGGATGTGAAGACTGTCTTTTATATGGCGATCTTGAGGAGGAGATCTTTATGGATCAACCTAACGGATTCGTAGCATATAGTAATGAAAGAAAGGCCTAAAAGCTTGTAAAATCCGTTTATGGATTAAAAGAAGGTCTGAAATAGTGGCATAAAAAAATTGATAAGACTATCCAGTCTTATGGCTTTATTGTTCATGAATCTTATAAATGTGTGTATTCTATGATTAAAGTTGATATATTTGTTGTATTGTGTCGATATGTCGATGATATTTTGATATTTGGATCAAACATAAGGATAGTTGAAGAAATCAAGAGGTTCTTGAGCAGTAAGTTTGAGACGAAAGACTTATGAATTACAAATATGATTTTAGGTCTCAAACTGATTAGATCTACTAATGGGATAATTGTGTCTCAGTCACATTATATTGAGAAAGTTCTAGATTGAAAATCAGATCTGTAAATTTGTATGCACTTTTTATGATTCATCTAAACCCCCTCTGCAAGAACAAGAGTGGAGTACCTATAGCACATCTACGATATTCCCAGATTATTTGAAGCATAATGTACCTTGTGAATTGTACTCGGCCTGATATTTCATTTGTAGTCACAATGTTGAGTATGTGTACAAGTTGTCCTGACCATACTCATTGGGAGGCCTTGCACTGAGTGTTAAAGTACCTCGAAGGCACTACACTTCTTGGATTGTATTATGTTAAATATCCTCCTATCTCAGAAGGATATATTGATGCAAGTTGGATTGGTCAAATGGAGGACTCCCTGAGTAACAACGGGACTGTATATGTATATACCCTTGGAGGTGGTGCAGTCTCCCGAAGGTCTGTGAAACAGACCATCTTGGCTTGATCTACTTTTAAGCAGAGTTGTGTGCTTTGGACACGACATATATAGAGGTTGAATGTCTTAGTGAGCTTCTCTCTGAGATGTCCATGGTAATTAAGACTATACCAACGATTTCTTTACATTGTGATAGCATGACTACCAGTGCAAAGGATAGAATTCAAAGTACAATCAGAAAAGTAGAGAACATATCCAAGCTAGACTTAAGTCTATTACAGATTTGGTGTCTTCTTAAGTGATTGTCGTGGATAACACAACATAGCTAATTACAAAAGAACGTGATAAATCTTTAGTCCAGAAATTCTGACTTGGGATGGGATTGAAACCCATTAAAAATTTACTCATAGTAACAACCTGATCTAAATGAGTGCATATCCCACAAAATGGATTCAATGGAAAAACAAGTTGTATGGGGGATTGATTGGCACTCATCGTGCAATATTTTGCATGTGAGTCATATACCTGAAAAGTAGAGTGCCTCAAAGCTGCAGGAAAAGGTTGAGCATCCCGCTCTTAATGAGTTCAAGCCTTTTATATGCAGTATGTGAGCAGTGCATCCTCGGAGAATGCCATCTATATGAGTATTTTTGTGGGTCAAAGATTAAGGATGAGGGTTGATCCTTAATATACTCATGAAATAGGTTAGGATGTATGACTATTAATAACACCAAAATTAGAGGATCGTCGCCATAGACTTCATTCCATTATTATTACTCAATACCATTACATCAAAGGATTAAAGTTCAAGTCTTAGTTCACTTTATTCTTGTGATGGTGAAGGGGGATAACTCGGGTAAAGGTTCATACCAGAATGTACATTTATTGAAAGCAAGGGGAGAAAACCTAAGAGTTTTTTGACTCTTCGTGTTTCAACAATGAATTCGTAGGTGATTGTTGGAATTAACTTTGTTGGGATGTTTAATGCAACTTGATGGTCAATAGCAAGTTGTATTAATATATCTAGATTCATGGAATTCAATATCTCAATCTTGTGAGGGTGTTGTTTAGTCCCATACAATGGAGTGTCAAAACTGGCATGGGATTTTTATATGGGAAGTCTTGAGAACAATCTGTAAACAGACTATAGAGGACTTTGTACAACCATACACATGCATGCATGCCCGCCCGTCGTGTCGTGTCAGGCCGGGTTGAGTCGAGCACTAATGCAACTGTTGTTACGGCTATGGCATGGCATGGCGTGAAGTGTGGGTCAATTTTGCATAACCGTGGATTGGTTAGAATTTCAAGAGACATGTCTCTTATTCTCCCACGATGTGTAACCATCATGATGACTTTAAGTACCATTCTCAAAGTGGTGGACTGGAGTTACAAACACGTTACGGTTCTCATTCCCACTGCTTCTCTTCTCCCTCTCACGATCTCGGGCATCATCCACAGAGGTGACTTTTGAGGATGCTTAGGCACAGTGTGCACCATCAACGAGCGTGGAATCGTTGTACCCTGGGAGCTGCATGCCAAGGTCATGTACATCGGTAAAGTGAAGGGTATTGTCTCTCTAAGGGGAGTCCTACAACAAGATACTTCAGTTGTGATCTCTAACCCTCTTTTTCTTTATTGCATAGTTTTAATATAATGATTGTTTCCTGATTTTTCCCTTGCTCTAATCTACATACACATTTAATATAGATATTTTTCTTATAATTAGTGATCTGGGTGCATACATACTGTGATTTAAACTAGAAACCTATTGTAAATCTAATTTTTTTTATGTATATGCATGCTACAACAAACCTTCCATCAAAATCAACGATTGAGTACAAGTTACCCAAATAGTAAATTAAACTAATTGCATAATTTCTTCATACATTATGCTTTTATTAATGGTCATGTGTTGCTTCTGAAGCAAAGATCGAAAAAAACTGAGAAAGGGTATCATTGGTGTAGATCTCCGAATCAGGTCATCATTAAAATATCTTGGGTGTGGGATTCCACAGCTGCAAAGTGCTGTCATCTGATGATGGTCAAAGACTTGCAACTCAATCTTTCTTAATCTAATAACATACAAACGAAGAGATTACATTAATTCTCATCCACTTTTTTTAAAGCTGGTTTCGAGTCACTTGGCACGATTATTATAATCGCCAATTGATAGGAAAGAGTCTTTAGAGTCTTAAACTACACAACTATGCACAGAAATCAGCCTCCGTACTGCTCTCAATATATATTTTAAAATTAAAAGAATGTGTAGTCGATTTCCATTACTTTGGGGAATAGATTTATAATCTCTTTCCAATTGATTTGCAATCTTGATGTCTAAGATTAACGTGGAGACCACGCGCCCATTGTTGCTCAGAATAAAACTAGGGGTAAACCCTTCTAGAAGGTTATGTACCCTCATTACACTTCTCGCTCTCTAATTTAATCGGTTTAATAATCGTGACAGATCAATTATCTTAGAAAGAAAAAAAAATAGACTTTTTTATCCATTGCGCTATTCTTACTAACTTGTGCAATATCATGTATTTCTCCTTTTTTTTAATATCGATTTTGCTCCAGAATTTTTACAAAATTGACCATTTTATTTTTTTGGTAATATCAATTATGCCTCTACTTTACCTTAACAAAAGGACGGGACTACGAGTTTTGTAAGAAGTAGGGGTATGACTGATATTACAAAAAAGGGAGTTGCATAACTAGGGATGCAAATGGTTGCGGATATATCTGTATTCGAATCCGTTTTATACAGATTTTGACATCTGTATCCGTATCAACTTTAAAATGGATATGGATATCGTTTTGATATCCGCAATTATCTGTATCCGTATCCATATCCGTATATCCGTTTTCGTATATAAATATAGTCATAGATTTATTTTTAACCCTATATAACATAATTATATACCTTCTTTTACCAACTTTGTATAATTTGTATGATATAGACACATTTAGTGAATTTATATCATGTTTTTCCCATCTAATCCGTATATATTTAAGTCTATTATATAGAGTTTTTCTAGCATTACTCATATGCGATAAGTATCATTTTTACATCTCTATCCGTTTTTAAAGATATTGTAAGATAGTTTTAATATCCATCAATATCAGTATCAGCATCCGTATTGAATACATATAGGGATACGATATTACTTGTATCTGTATCTGTCCATTTGCATCGCTAGACATACTGGTATTGCAAAAGTTAAGAAGGGCACAAATGTTGAAAACCGAACAAACCAATTTAAATTCATGAGAGAACTTTGAAAGTATGAGGTGATATAGCACAGGACATCAAGAATGGTCTTCCTTTATGATCTTCTTGGTTTAAAGAATGTCAAAAAAAAGTTAACTAGATTTAATGATATAGGTTTTTAGCTCTCAACAATCCAACTTGTGGTCACTCCATGGAGGATATTCCCTATCGTATATTGTTGTGTCAATCAGTTTTGGAGGGCATCGCATGAAGAAAAGAGAGTTAAGAAAGGTCCAAGGTGCAAATGTTTTCCTGGATGCATATTGATGCGAACAGAAATCATCTTAGGAGATAAGCATGTGTCTTAACCATGATTACAATCATTGGATCCATACTCAGTTGTTAATATATGGGTCTGAGCCCTACAAGAGGTCTGACTCCAAGAGGTTGATAGAAGAGGATCGCATGCCCCCAAGATGTTTGTCCTGACCTAGGGATTAAATCAATCTCCAAGAGGGGTGATCTTGAAGGATAACCGCAAATATTGCGGAAGAGTGAAACCAGGTACTGTTGTCAGATTCAAACCGAACAACATCACCATGGTATAAGTTAGGCTGCTTGTTTGGAGTATCTACTACCTACATCACTGAGGTCTAGTGAGCGAATTCATAACCTTGAGAGGCTAAGTACTTCAAACTCGAGGTGTGGCAGCTCAACCCATGGCTGAACATGGTTCATAGATAGGGATGCAAATGATCAGATATGGATATAGATATAGGTATTACCGTACTCTTATCCGTTTCTTAATACTAATGCAGATGCGGATATTAACGGATATTAAAACTATCTTACCATATCTTTAAAAAACAGATTCGGATGTAAAACGGATACTGATCGCACACGGGTAATATTAGAAATACTCTATAGAATCGATTTAAATATATAAGAATTGGATGGAAAACACAGGATATTAATTTGCTAAATGTGTTTGTATCATAAAAAATATATAAATATGGTAAAAGGAGGTAGAGAACTATGTTATATAGGGTTAAAAATAAATCTATGACTATATTTATATACGAAAACGGATATACGGATACGGATACGGATGTTTGCGGATATCAAAACGATATCCTTATCCGTATCCATTTTAAAATGGATACGGATACGGATGTCGAAATCTGTATAAAACGGATACGGTGACGGATCATATACGGATATACCCATATCCGTTTGCATCCATGAATCATAAATCATCTTCGACGATAAGCACAACCTCGACATATGTTCTCCCCATTCTGTCGAGGTGTTAAGGGACCTTAAGGACAAGCCATAAACACTCTCACGCGTGTACTCTATGTTGAGTAGCTTAGTCTAAATGTATATTCTCTCCACATCCTCAGTAGACTAAATTCACCTCTTTATCAAGATTATTTTTCTATAAACTATTTAACAATTTTTTTATCTTATTAAGTTGTTTCAATGTTTAAGTGGCAAAATTATTTTAACCTGGAACACAGATGTGTTAACTATCATCCAATCTACATTAAATCCAAATTATATCCTGTAATTCTTCAATATCCACGACTTGAGGTTCATTATGGTATGCAAAGTCAATGGGCTACACCTCGCAACCATATAATCTTCATCATAAATAATTTATCACCGCTCTTCATAGGAAATGATAATATAATTTTGACGGGAGATTTTAATATTACTAGAGTGCTCATTAATAGATTTTCAAATATAATCCGATAGAGTTCTTATACCATGAACCATGATATCAAGGATTTCCAAGGATCTACTTAAAACACAATCCTCTCATCATACAATATATTAAGGTCCGTGGACATGGCACTGTTCACGGCCCTGTAGCATTATTTTTGTGTTTATTCTCAATATTTTATTTATATATAATTATATATTAGGTACCATCATCCTCATCTGAGTGATTGGTAGGGATGAAAATAGATATGGATATATTCGAATATCCGCTTACCATATTCGGAAAATCACCAGATACGGATATCCTCCGAGTATTAATTGAATACGGATATCTGTATCCGAATAGTAATTGAATACGGATCGAATATGGATATGAGTTGTAAAAATTTTCCGGATACAGATACGGATATGGTAATGGCTTGAATATCTGGAAGCGGATCCGGATATCGGAGTACATCATTTATTATTATTTTATATATTAGTTAATATAATATGACACAACTCGCGTTATTATATTAGTATTATATATTTTTATAATACAATATATTAATGATATTAATATACTTCCGTTTGTTTAAGGATGGACATGAACAAAAGTTACAAAACCTTTTCCCTCTTTTTGCTTCGGATAAAGAACACATGTCATCTCAACGCTCCTTTTTATTATGATGCAACTTATTATATTAATGTCATTTTTTAAAATAATTATGAATTTAAGAAATTTCGCTTCGTATTCGTATGTGATTTTTATCCCATATGTATATTCAGAGTTTATGTTTATTGAATCCATATATGTATTCACTCTTTATTTGATTCATATTTTGATTGACTCTTTATTTGATCCGTATTTTGGTCTGCTTTTTATTCGACACGTATTCGGATTCGATAAATATCATATTCGAATTCATATCCATATTTTTAAGGATATGGTTTCATGAATTCATATCTGAATCATATCTGTATCTGATCCGTCATCATCTACAGTGGTTGGTTGGTATTTTATACGTTTTATTTCAATATAAACATGGTGTTCTTATCATGTGCTACGGTGGGAATTTTCCGGAGATGCCATTTCATGTGCTTCCTCTGGCATGTGCTATGTACTTTTTTTAATACGGATATGTTATGAATGGATTGCAGTGGAGGTGCTTGACGATAAAAAAATAGGGTTACTTGGTCTTCTCACCCTTTCTTTTAAAATCTTAAACCTAAATTTCTATTCAATTCTCCATCAGAACGGACCCATTGCTTCTCTTCACCACCACTAGCGACGACGTTTCTTGGAGCATCCTGCGAGAATCACAAGATTGTGCGAGATCGGAGAGTTCGAGCTGACAACTCCTATAAGATTTTCTATCATCTATGTACATCTTTGTTTGACAACTCCTCTAAGGTCCTTTATCATCGATGTACATCTTTGTTTGTTCGATTTGTTCGAGATTCTTCTTTAGGGTTGTAGAATTCAACACAGAAATCAAGCACGAGACAATGATTTACGTGGAAAACCCTTCGATCAGGGAAAAACCACAGGGGCACAGTAACCCTAATCTCAATTTGAGATTAGGGTTCTCTTCACTCATACCTTCAAAGAAAGGGGGGGTGAGTACATAAATAGGAGTCCGGGTTAAATGGTCCCTCACCCAAAGATCCATTTACCCGCCCAATAATGCAACAACTCAACACTCCCCCTCAAGTTGGGCATACATGTCAACCATGCCCAACTTGCCTACATTCAACTCATATTGCACCGTAGGCAGCCCCTTCGTGAAGATGTCAGCAATCTGATCTTCAGATTTCAGGTAGGGCAAACATAGCTGGCCTTCATCAATTTTTTCACGAATAAAATGCCGATCGATCTCCACGTGTTTGGTTCTATCATGCATCACCGGATTGTTTGCTAAATTTATAGCGGCTTTGTTGTCACATAACATCTTCATAGGCATATCGGCTTCCGTCCCTAATTCTTTTAATAGCAACTGTAGCCATAAAATTTCTGTCACGCCATTAGCAAGTGCCCTGTATTCAGCTTCTGCACTTGACCTTGAAACAACATGCTGCTTTTTGCTTCTCCAAATGACAAGGTTCCCACACAAGTACACAGCATACCCAGAAGTGGATCTTCTATCATCAACAGATCCAACCCAGTCAGCATCGGTATAGCCCTCAATGGTCACATTACTTTGTTTCTTGAACATAAGCCCTTTACCAGGGTACTTCTTTATGTAGCTCAAAATCCTGTTGACAGCGTTCACATGGACGGTAGTAGGAGCATGCATAAATTGGCTGACAATATTCACAGCATATGTGATATCAGGTCTTGTGAGAGTAAGATAGATCAATTTTCCAACTAACCTCTGATATCTACCTTTCTCCTCATCATCGAGTATTTTCCCATCCTCCTTACTCATTTTATGGTTAGCTTCCACAGGATAAGCAGCAGGTTTGCAGTTAGCCATTCCTGAGTCATGAAGAAAGTTGAGGGCATAATTTCGTTGATTTAAACACATACCTTGTGGAGATCTAGCCATCTCAATACCAAGGAAGTACTTCAGTTGTCCCAAGTCTTTCAATTCAAATTCTGCTGAAAGAATCCTCTTTATGCTAGACATCTCCTCTTCGTCATCTCCAGTAAGGATCATATCATCCACGTATACCAGAAGGATAGATTTCTTACGGCATTTCTTCTTGATGAAAAGAGTATGATCTCCATTAGCCTGTTTGTAACCATTGTTTATCATCACAATCCTGAGTCTTTCAAACCAAGCTCTTGGCGATTGTTTTAGACCATATAATGCCTTCTTCAGCTTGCAACATTTACCCATTTGATCATATCCTGGTGGCATTTTCATGTAAACTTCCTCTTTGAGACTTCCATTTAGGAAGGCATTCTTTACGTCCAGTTGATACATTTTCCAGGAAAATTGAACTGCAAGACAGATAATAACTCTGACAGTGTTCATTTTTGCAACAGGCGCGAAGGTCTCGAGATAGTCAATCCCATATTTCTGACTGTAACCTCTTGCAACCAACCGGGCCTTAAATCTGTCAATTTTACCATCAGCCCTGTACTTGATTGTGTAAACCCATTTTGAACCGACCAAGTGAGCGTCTTTTGGAATTGTCACAACATCCCAAGTATCATTTTTCTGTAGAGCCTCCATTTCCTCCTTCATAGCTTTTTTCCACCTGGGGTCACACTGGGCTTCAACCGAATTCTTGGGAATAACATGAGAATCAAGCACAGTTATGAAGCTTTTATAGTTCGAGCTTACTCGAGAGTAAGAAACATAATTTTCAATAGGATAACGAGATGGAGGCCTAGTTGTTCTTGCCGCTTTCCTCAAAGCAATAGGAAGTTCCTCTTCTTCATCTTCAGTATCTCTAACCATGTCATTCAAGTGATTGTCAGTGTTCTCAATCAAATCATCAGGAGAAGAAGAATTACTTACAGTGTGATCGTGACTTGGATCATCCGAGGAGAGATTGGGATTATGGTTTGGCATCATATTGTCATCCATATTCTCTTGTCTGTGATCCTCATCCGTCCACTGAGCATTGTTATCTATACTCTCGTGTCTGCCAGAACTGTGACCACAAGAAATAGTAATTTCATCGTTGCTTACATTGCAGCCTTCATTCATAAAGTGACACATCATTATTTTTCTCAACAGCCGTTTTACTGTACTCCCCCTGAGAAAAATTCTCGGTATAGTAAAAGACATGCTCATGAAAAGTAACATCTCTTGTAACATGAAGTTTCCTTTCAATTGGATCGTAACATTTGTACCCTTTTTGTGTACTTGAGTATCCAAGAAAGATACACTTCCGAGATCGAGGGTCCAATTTCCTCAAGACAGGACCAGAAATGTGAACGTAACAAGCACTCCCAAAAACCCTAGGAGTTAGTTTGAAAGGAACCTTATCAGGGTGTAACATTAGAAAAGGAGTATTTTTTCCAGCCACAGTAGACGGACGCCTATTTATCAGATAAACAGCAGTGAGAACAGCTTCACCCCAATACCTTTGTGGAGTATTTCTTTGGAAAAGAAGGGCTCGGGTAACTTCTAATATGTGCCGATTTTTCCGCTCAGCAATGCCGTTCTGTTGAGGTGTGTATTTACAAGACGTTTCATGAATAATTCCATTATCGTCAAGAAATGCACTAAGAGATCCCTCCAAATACTCCTTAGCATTGTCAGACCGTAAAACTTTTACATTTGTATTATACTGGGTTTTTATCATGTTGACAAAGCTTCGGATTATACTTGGAACCTCACTTATGTTCTTCATTAAGTACACATAGGTAAATCGAGAATAATCATCAATAAGAGTCATGAAATACCGATAACCTCCCAGACTTTGCAGATTTGATGGTCCCCAAACATCCGAATGAACAATATCAAAGGCAAACTTACTTTTACTAATAGATATAGGATAAGAAGTTCTAGTTTGCTTTGAGAGCTCACACACTTCACAAAAACGAATATTTGTACCAACTTTATTGCATAAGTCAGGAAATAAGAAAGATAGAACAGGATAACCAGGATGTCCAAGACGCTCATGCCATCGCTTCAGAACCATTCTATCATCAGAATCTTTTGCATCAGTTGCAGCAACCCAAGCAGAAACCACACGAGCAGGAAGACGATATAGACCATCAACAGCCAAACCAATCCCAATCTGCTTCCTCGTCACCAAGTCCTGCAACACACATGATGTCTCATCAAAAATTAATCGACAATGTAGGTCTTTAGCAATTCGATACACAGATAGTAAGCTAATTGGGAAATCAGGGACATGAAGAGCATCCTTTAGCATAAATTTATCTATAACAGATATACTCCCTTTTCCAGCGACAGAAACAGAGGATCCGTCCGCCAAATTTACTCGTTCTCTCCCTGAGGCGAGTTTATAATCAAGAAACATTCTAGCATTCCCTGTCATATGATCAGAAGCGCCACTATCAATAATCCATTCATTATTAAATAAATGATTATCTTCAGTTGTCTTCACGGTCATTGCGGAATTCACAATATCAGCATCGTTAGAGTTCGTAGATATTTTCTGCACATAGGCTTGAAGTTCTCTGATTTGCTCTGCAGTCAACTTCTTGCTGTCAGCAGTCATAGCAATGGGTTTCTTCCCTCTGTTACCCTTCTTTTCTGGATGAAGTTCCCAACAATACTCGATTCCATGGCCAGTCTTTTTGCAATGAGCACATTTTTTATCTTTCCAGTAGCCACTTTTGCCCCCTTTACTGAGTAGAGCAGATTTCTCAAAAGATGAGACATGTTCGTCTCTCATTGCGATACGCCGCTGTTCCTCAGATTCGACTGCATGATAGATCTCCTCAATGTCGAAGCCAACCCCTGCTGTGAGAAGCTGACTTCTGGTAGATTCAAAATCACTGTTAAGGCCACCAAGGAAGATGAATATCCGCTGTTTCCATATCTCCTCCCAAAACTTCTGTTGATCTGTTGGACTAGTCCATGTATCATTACAGTAATAGTCAATCTCTTCCCACTTCGCTTTCAGCGCAGCATAATACCCTGCAACCGACATATCCCCTTGTTTCATATTGTAGACTTCTCTGCTCAACTGGTACATTCTGATATCCTGTTTTTTCTGACCATACATGCTCTCAAGGGTGAGCCACTGTTCCCGAGCAGACTTTTTCCTGAGAATCAAGGGTTGAATTTCAGGGGAGATAGCATTTATGATCCAATTTCTGCACTGGCTATCCTCGATGTACCACTGATCATACAACTTATCAGTAACAGCAAGAGCCTTTTTCCGTCCATCGATGTAGCCTCCACGACCTCTCGAGGCTAACGCAACTTCCATAGCCGCAGACCAAATCAGATAGTTATTCTTCGTTAATTTTATCATTGTAATATTCGCTGGAAAATTCTCAAACTTGAGAGTCATATTTTCTCCAATATCTTCGGCCATGGAAAAAACCACGAACACAAAAAAAAATCCGCAGGAAGCAAGGAAGAAGCAACTCACAGCGAGGTCAAGAAAGACCTCAAGGCACAATATCCGCAAGAGGAGACACGGACCGCAGGCAAGCAGTACAGGAGGCGTCCCACAGCACAGAAGACCCCGCACAGGAGGCGTCCCACAAGAGGCGTCGCACCACCGGGCAGGGGCTACACCCAGCGCACACCACCGCACAGTGCGAGAACAGAGGCAGGGGCTACAGGAGGACGTGGCTACACCCAGCGCACAGTGCGAGAGGCGTCACACCACCGCACAGTGCGAGAGGACGTGGAGGGCCCCGCTACACCTGCACACCACAGAGGCACCCCACAGCGCGAGAGGCTACAGGGGCACACCCCACAGCACAGCGCGAGAGGGTTCCGCAGCACAGGGGCTACAGGGGCAGGGGGTACAGCGTCACACCCCAGCACGAGGGGCCCCACGCCACAACCGCCTGGGCTATGCGCTACGCGGGCACCACACCAAGGACGACAGGAGCGTCAGGCTTGTCAAGGGCAGTAGCAACTGCGGCAGGCTTGTCACACAGGACGGAGAAATCCGCTGCGAGAAGCAACTGCGGCAGCGGCGGCGCACAGATCCAGAAGAATCCAGACGGCTGTTCGTCTTTTTGAGAGATCCGAAGGGAAAAAACCCCAAGATCTCGAGAGAGCAGAGATCTAATCACAGCAACAACGTGGCTCTGATACCATGTAGAATTCAACACAGAAATCAAGCACGAGACAATGATTTACGTGGAAAACCCTTCGATCAGGGAAAAACCACAGGGGCACAGTAACCCTAATCTCAATTTGAGATTAGGGTTCTCTTCACTCATACCTTCAAAGAAAGGGGGGTGAGTACATAAATAGGAGTCCGGGGTAAATGGTCCCTCACCCAAAGATCCATTTACCCGCCCAATAATGCAACAACTCAACAAGGGTGAATACCTAAATTGTAAACTTCCTCTATCTGGTACTCTACCGATATGGATAAGCCCAAAGCCCCTCTTTGCCTCCACCCGAGATGGGTTTAGTAGATTTCGACTGCGAGAATCATAAGATTGTTGGTGATAAAGGACACTGGAATGACAACTCCTCCAAGGATTGGTGTACACAGTCACTGATATGTTTGTTTAGTTTTTGGCGAGGAGATTTATCGACCAACCATGCAAGAGCCCGTCTGAAATCACAACTGAGTCCACCCCACTAAAACACTTCGATTTTGGAAAGATTATAGATTTTCCCTCTTTCTTTATGGTTTTGCCGCACATCCACGGGTCGGTACATCATCGATGTCTTCCTTATTTCATGTATTCATCTTCGATTTTGGAAAGATTTTAGGTTTACCTTCTTCGAGTAGGTTGTGGTATTTCGTTGTGAGTGAGATATGTGATTTGGTCAGCGAACTTCGAGCGCCAACTCATGCTCGCAATCTTATGTAATCTATTATTAATATATTTTTGTTTTGAGAAAAGTAAGTGAGAAATCACAATCTCTGACAACATCTCCATATAAATATACACCATTTTTTGACAACTGTTTCTTAACAAATACATATGATCTTGATTACCATGTTTTGTTTTTTTTTGTTATTAAAAGAATGTGTTTGCCCAACTTTATCTAGCCGGATTAACAGACTTGATATCTTTTGTTATTAAAAGAATGTGTAAATATTTTACAGACATGATCATATTTTGCCCAGTTTTATATGTATTATGCATTGTAGAATCAACCCAACTTTTCATGCAAAACACTTGTATTTAGTCGTCAACATTATTGTATTGTCGCCATCAAGAAAGCATTTACATTTGCACGGTGTTGGACATAGTCACTATAAAATGACGTTTCTTCCTATGTAATCTATTGTAATACAAGATATTTGTCACAACTTCTAAAATTTATTTGTAATACAACATGTTTGTTAATCTCTTTGAACTATTTAAGATTTATTTTCCCTACTTTTTCTTTTTTTCAGGCTACCTTCAAGTATTGTATCCTTCTTTAAATCAAACATGATGATGCAAATCAACTCATTTCCATTCATTATCGCATTAAACCCAGAAAAATGAAGTTGCCGGTGCAACGCACGGGTTTTACACTAGTTCTCATGGTCTATTTACCCAAAAGAATGAAAAAAATAGTTCAAAATACGAAAAAACTTGCTCTCTGAAAGCTGGACCAACTTCAAACCTATCTACTCTTCTTTAAATGATTATCTTTTAACTATCTAAAAAATAATACAAATTAGAAATTATTTGCATTTCTAAATTTACATGCAGACTCTGCTAGTTTGGAATCGCGTGCTCTAAAAAAAACTCATAGATCAAAATGTCGAGGTAAAAAAATTGATCTTAAAAATGTTCTATAGTTGAGAAATCAAGGTGACTTGGCCGAGAAAAAAATGATGAGATTAAGTCAACGAATTAGAAATTATATAGAGAATAGAACTCCAAATATCTATGCCTTCATACTTCGTTAAGAAAAGCTGAAAATAAAATTACTGCCATTTGTATGAACAATGGCATTTTTATTTATCTAAATGGCATCGATATATCATAAATTAATAAAATCATAAATTAATTTAGTATCCTATTAGGTTATACTAAATATATACTTCTATATTCCATTCTTTTTGAGAAAAATACTTTCAGTCCTAACATGATTGCTACCATTTGAGATATGGAACTACAAGAAAATTGACCTAAGGCAACGAATAATTTAATATTCGTTGTCATGTCTTCCGTAGTTAAATATATAACAACGAATATTATTCGCCGCTTGCTTCTTTAAATTCGCAATAAATAATGGTATTCGTTACTATATTTCTTGCAACGAACCATGTAACAACGATTATTCGTTGAATTTTTCTTCTAATCATTGCTAAATTTGACAATGATTAGTGTGGATTTTAACGAATAATTCAACGGAGAAATCGTTGTGATATGGACCTTTAATAACGAATATGACATTCGTTGTTAAATACAAGTATAAAATATGATTTGGCAACGAATAATATTCGTTGTTAAATATTTAACATCGAAAGATACTGCAACGAATATTCAAACTATTCATTACATTAGTTCCAATTTCTTGTTTCTCTCTCATGGGAGTCCACGAGAGTAGTTGGCTTTATAGGTGATTTCTATCCAGAGTTTTGGTAACTGGTCAAACAAGATTTGATTATCCTTTTAAATAAGCTTACTTATATTTAACTTTTCAACGAATATTGGAGTTGTCAACAAAATATGTATCATAACAGTACCAAAGAAAGGATTCATGCACATGCTTAGTATAAAATATTTCAGACCTGTGATGGAAAGAATCTCACTTTATTTAGACGATATTATCAAATCTATACAACCAACTCGTCCAAAAAGAAGATCTACAAATGATTCTTCGGGATTTGTAAATCATTTCCGACTGAAAAGTCATGAAAAATTATGATCATTATATAAATAGAATTCCACAAAATCATCGATAACATGAATCAGAGCTTTCTCTTAAAATCCGTCATTTGTATTAACATTCTACGGGTTTTTAATAGTTAAATTTTTTATATTTTGAATTCGCCCGTTTATCATATCACTCCTCAGTATCATGATGTTAGTTCCAACTAGTTTACTGAACCAAACACTAGGTGGTTATCTCTTCAAATCTTATGAATATAAAACCAAAAATATTAAGGAAAATAATTTTCAATTTACTAATGACCTCCCAATCTTCCTTGAGGACTCACAAGTTGCAATATGGAACTTTTAAATAAAATGAAAAGATCGCATATTCGATACCCTCACAACTTAAAATCAACTATAGGAAATTGACATACCGTGCTATTTCTTAAATAATAATTGTTCAACCCCATCCTAACATCTGTAGGGCTTCATTCGGAAAAATTCCTTTCAACTATTTGGGTAATAAGGTTAAAATATCAAAACATGACTTCAAAACTCGCAATCCTATAATTGACAAAATAAAAACAAGTTTGTGCCTATAAAGTACACTCCTATCACTTCTTATCAATTACCAACTTCTTTTACCCGTGTTAATGTCATTTAAAAAGTAGAAAAATAAGATCCGACTTCCTTTAAAATGACATTTCTTAAAAAATACATCATGCAAACTAGGGTATTGTGACAAAATCCAATCAAAATGGTGGATGGGGATCATCAACCTTCATTTTCAACATTTCTCTTCTAGCAAACATTTGAAAATTACATACTTGCGCTAATGTCATAACTACAGCCTACAAATCAAACGGTATGTACTACCTTTCTTTCACTGTACATCGAGAGATCCACTGCTGCTATCGTGGATGCAATCTAGTTAAGGGTGAACCTTGCATCTTATGACATAGATTTTTTTACTTATTTGTATATTTTATTTGCATTATGCTTTTAGTAAGCACAACAAAAACAAAATTCAAACCATAGATGGCAACCAAACCAATGGCTTTTGGTTACATCAAAGATTTTCCTACCTCTAATGCTTTTCAAATTAAAATACTTGACAAAATAATGCGTCAAATTTCCTATTTGAAAGATTTAATTGTTACTATATGATAATGGCATTATCTACCCTTTCTCATGATTTACTGGTCAAATTTTCTCACTCAGACTTCAATGCTTTACCAACTCCTCTTTAACGATAAAATTATAATGCGCATTAAAAGCAAGAAGAGAGGCCACAACCTTTGTTCTCGATACCATTTTTCCTTCTAAATGAGGATTAAATGGATCATTAAATATCTTATCATTACATTTCTAACAGTATATTTTGTTCTATAGAATGGATTGCTTAACTCGTGAAGCTCTACCACCCACTAATCCTTGTTGGATCATAAAGGAAAATATTTTCCAACTTTGAGGAGAAGTTTACTTCAAATTTTGTACATTCATTTGTTATATTCACTTGTTGGCGCTATAGTGCTTTGTTGAAGGAAAATTGCATGTTCGATCGATTGGAGAGGGGTTCCTAACGCCTGATCTTGGAGGGCATGCGGTGTCAGACAAGTCGGATCCGACAATCGTTGTACTGGTCGCTTTCATGGTACTCGAAACGTTATGAATCAATCAAGACAACTATCAACCCATAATGTATGAATAATCAATGCAAATGTGTGATTCAAATTTTATTTTTATTTTAACTATACAAAATATGCATATAGTAAATAAGTGTAGAGTCTTTTCTAGTTTTTTTTATTTTTTGTCAGATTTTAATGATATTTAATTTTTATGTAGTTCTAATATTTTTTTTGTTTTAGATTTATACTTAATTATTATTTTCTTTTTATATTTTTCTGGTTTTAATTTCTTTTTCTTTTTAAGATATAATAAGTGTATATATGTAATAATATGTATAATATAAATACTACATATGATATATTTTATAATATATAATCCAGAAATACAAATAAGAAAGTCCTTTTTATTTTTTAAAAGGTTTAAAATATATTTATAGGTATTTATAATAGAGGAAAGGGCGCAAGGTATGTAACCTTACCTACTTCACATTCCATTTTTGGTAAATTTTTTATTTTTTTGAAAAATACCATCGTGGAATTTCATAACTATATTCGTCTAATATATCATTCAAATTTCGTCAGAAACAGATACTTCTACAGCCTCCATCCAAACAGTCATTTTTTAACGGTCACAGATTTGTTGTATTTAACCTTTTCTAGATGGAGGACCTAGGAGTCTCTGTTTCAGACGAAATTTGAATGACATATTAGAGGGATATAGTTATGAAAATCCACGGTGAATATTTCTAAAAAATAAAAAATTTTCCAAAAATGGAATGAGAAGTAGGTTAGGTTACCTACTTCACAAAGTAGGCTCCCTTTCCTCTTTATAATAATATTGATATTAATAAATATATAAGTATGTATAATATAAATAGTCTATATAGGGTTTTGTATTTATAATATAGCTATATATACTCAAAAATTACAAAATAAATAGTTTTACATTTTTTATATATTTCTCTATTTTGTGATTTTGGAATTTTTGTCTAATTTGTAGATATTTTTAATCGTTTTAAAATATCAAAACAGTAACTTATACGTTGGATTGTTTTGAGTTTTAAAATAGATAATAAGTTCAAATTTTCTCAAAACTATTTTTTACATATTATGTATTATATAATATTAATAAAAATAATACATAGGAAAAATATTTTTTATATTTTATAAAAATATTTGCAAATTTTTATGGGGTTAGGAACGTCTTTCAATTTTTAAGTTTTTTATTTTTTTATTTTTGATATGAAGTTATATTATAGTAGTATATAACAGTTTTTTGGAATTTCTAAAAGAGGTTTTATAATTTTTTGTATTTTTATATTTAGATATGGAATAAATAGCTCCTAAATGAATTTTAATTAATAGAAAAATACAAGTAAATGCTAAATAAAAATCGTAGCGTGAATAAGCAACGTTTATAGCATTTACTATATTTTTTCAAAAAAAATCATGCATGGGATCTATTTAAACAAATTGGAAAAATATACAAATAAATACAAGATCTGGCATGGGTATTTATATAATAAAAATAATATCAGAGAGTCCGCATGCAAAATACCCAAAGTTTTAATACTATATTACAAATTTTAAGTACTAAACATAAATATAAAAAATCGGGAGGGGTCCCGTGTAAATAACCCACCTTATGTGGGTTGCCACGCGAGGTAAGTTGGCAATGGAACTTGGTGCAAATAACAACATACTCAGTGCGGTTGTGCAATTTTTACATAAAATATTGAACGTACTTAAATATATACATGACTGATATGTAAATACAAAAAGGTGTGAGGGGGCTTTTGAAATTTACCCCGTAAGTGGCACGCTATATGTCAGCTCGGTATGATCCACGTAGCTTAATGGACGGTTGAGGCGAGTTAGTGCTTCACTGAGATCGAATGGTCCATATTAGATCTGGACCATGTTCTTCATCTGGCAATCGTGGCGCTACTTGGAAGAACGACCAAGAACAAAGTCCCAACGAGCTTCGATAAACGATATCTCCTTGTCCCAGCCTTGTCCTTCACAAGTGAGAGGCTCTTTGGCTTCCTGGAAACCTTCCGCACCTGCATGACGGCTCAACAAGGTCCAAGGTCCATCAGAGGGACCCTGGATCTAGAAGCATCTGAAGCTTTTGTTCTGGCTATGTTCTTCACTCCAGGTGGATCGGTTGGGTTCAACTTGTACATAAAAATGTTGAGGGTATTGAGAGGGAAATCAACCCTCTCTTGAAGCTATACACATAAGGGAATGGCAGGCCGATGAAGCTCCGATGATGGCGGATGAAGGAGCTTCTAATGCCACTCAATCCGTGCAGGATCGAGGGGAAAATATGGAGAACATATTGAGAAGGCATCGAGGTTTGAAAATGGAGCGAAATGGGGGTCAGATACAGTCGAGGAACAACGAATTTGGGGCTAGAGCCTAGTGCTCCAACGATTTCAAAACTTAAAATTAAACTAAGATAGAAGTTAATTGATCAAATTAAAAGCTCAATTAATCTATGGGAAGGAAATGCGATGAAAATATCTATGCCTAGCAGCTCGACTTGATCGAAGTTAAGGAGCAGACGAGGCATCATTGGAGGAGCTCTGGCAGCACCTGGATCATCGCCTCTATCACTTTATCCGTATTGAGAAGGTCTGGAGCAATACATGCTGTCATCATAGGATCAACAAATGGTTCATAATGGGGATACAACAGTGACAAATGGATCAAAATGGAAAAAGGGGGCAGAGGTCAAAATTTATAGGCATGGTGTTTAGGCAAAAAGATGGGGAGATGACATGTATGAAGGTAGGTGAAGATTCAGGCACGGGCGAAGGAGAGGGAGGATAGTGGAGTAGGATTCTGGGGTGCTTTATAAGGAAGGGGCATGGAAGAAGGCCAGAAAATGGTCAAAGTCAAAGGTCTTGTGACATCTGACACAATTGGGGAGGATTGTTGACCATAGGTCAATAGCCGGGCAGCTCTGGTTGGTTCATGTGGATCAACTAGAAAAATGGGATTCAGAAATCCCTTATAAAATCGAGTAAAAATAGTAAATGATTTGTTACTTTTTTGGTCAAAACATAAAAAATATGTGAAATTTCATGTAGTATTTAATTATGATTTTTATTTTTTTAACGATCAAATTTATTACATGCTAATATTCACATATATATATACATAGGTATATTACATGTATTTAGCCTATTTTATTTTTAATTTTGCATTTTATATCTTTTCTTATTACATTTTTTGTATTTATAACTTATTTAAATACATAATTAGATATGTTTATTGTATTTTTCTGAGTTTATTTATATACTTAAATAATAAAGTATATATATTATATTGGTATATTATAGGTGTACTTCGTCTATGCATTCACATACATTATTTATTTTGATGGATTTTTAATGATTTATTTTATTTTAATTATTTAAATGTATTTTGTATAATATGTAAAAATATCTAAAAATATGGGAAAGTGGAAAATATAAAGAATAGATAAATTGAATATTATATACATATATCTAGTTTAATGAGAGCCTAAAAGCCGATTTTTATATCTTAACTCCAAATTGAATGAAACACCTTCATTAAATAGATAATTTAATTTTATGAATAATAAAGTTGATTTTGGTGAATTTCGAATTAGTATGGAGAAGATACAGTTCTATAAAGTTTTCGTTGTGGCTATTTATTCTGTGTGTCCCGAGCACACTGTGCATTATTTTTGAATGAGGTAAAATTTGCATTTTCTTTGTATTTTTACAAACAAGTTTCAAGTTGATGATTTTATTAATTTGAGGTATAAAATAAGAAAATAATATAGACCCTAAAAGTCTTATTATTGTCAAATCAACTTAGGGTTTTTGAGTGTTTATCTGTACAATTTCTTTACCCTATCTCCCCCTACTTTATTCCTTGTCGATCAAGTCATCATGATGACTGGGTCTCCGATCTAGGTTCACTCAATATCTTTGACACTTCATTATTGTTCTTCTATTTTCTTTATTCTTTTATTTTGAGATCGAATATAGTACATTGTACAATATTTTATGTGAATTATTGACTGTTATTCTGTACCATTAACAATATATACATGCATTTAGTTTGGGATTTAAGGTTAAAATAAAAGAATAATGATGACGAAATATATATTCATTACCCTCTATACTTTCCTTTGCTAGTCCCTAGCAACCACTTATGACAATAAGTGCAGAAAAAGAAAAGAAAAGGAAGAACTTGGAACATTTTTTGACTCTTGAACTTGTCTCATTAAAATCAAAAGATTGGAGCTCAGTTAAGACTTTTGGATTCTTGGTTTATTCAGAACCACATTAGGGTTAGGAAGTGTGACACAATAGCCCTTAGTTTCCATAATCCCACCATTCAATTCAATCCACAGTCTGGTCAGAACCATCCTTTCAGTCGCATGCTCTCGCAACCTTGAAATGATAGAACCGTGTTTGTGAAATTGCTGGTCTTCCCAGAAAAACCACTAAAATATTAAGGAGTATCCTCCTTTGGCAAGTCATCCTCATGGAGACAGATATTTCCTTCTAAGGTCAGGTGTGTGCTAGATTTACAACCGAAATTGGGAAAGAAGCTAGAGGAAATGAGAAATGTAGAGAGTATTATTATTATGTTTATGTACCTTTTCATAATTTCTTATTGCTCTCTGGACTACTGTGTAATTCACCCATGAGGCCTCTCTCTATATAAGAGAGGCTAGGGTTCCCTTGAATAATATGTTGCTCATTTCTTCCAACATGGTATCAGAGCCTCAACCCTAGGGCTCTCTACCCACCGCCACCCCCACCCCGTCCCCTCTCTCCTCTCCTCTCCTCTCGGCCCTCTCTCCTCGGGCGCTCCCCAGCCCTAGCGGCCTCCCCGCCGCCCACAACCCCTCTCACCGCTCCCCAGCCCTAGATGCCCCTGCTGCCGGCCCTTAATCGCTGGCCTCCTTGCCCTAGTGGCACCTCAATTGCCGCTGCCAGCTCGTAGGGGGCCACAACCCTCACCTCCTGACCGTACCCAAGCCGTCCATGCCTAGGGCTCTTTCTCCGGATCTATGGATTTGAGTGCGTAACGTCTACATACGCACTCAAATCCTATGCAGTTTGTGTAGATACCTGTCATTTTGTCTACCAACCCTAGTTCTTCTCAAGCGGTGATATGTTAGAATCAAAGGTTGATATGCCCTCTATATGCGGGTTTAAAGGTCTCGTGCCAATAGTCAAAATGGACGGGTCGAACTATGAGCTCTGGGCGATGCAGTTCATGAGTCTCATGAGGTCGAACGGTAAGAAGCACATTCTTACCGAGGATGAGCCCGCAGAGAAGACAGGGATATATGCCTCGTGGGAGGCTGATGATTTGTATGCCAAGGTTTGGCTGTCAGGCACACTGTCGATGGAGATTGCCAATGATGTAATCCATAAGCCCACTGCTAAGGCAATGTGGGATATTCTGGCCGCAACGTATTCACAAGTGCGGAATAAGACCAAGATGTTACAGCTTCAGCATGATATATTCACGATGAAGCAGAACGACATACCACTTCACTCCTTGTACACGTCCCTGAGAGGGATGCTTGAGAAGCTATACAGTACCATTCCACTTACGGCAACCCCTGAGCAGCAGAAGACGTTTCAGAATGCCACCATGGCAGGCATTCTACTCGCAGCCCTAGACCTTGAGTACGAGGCTGCCCGCTCTCAGATTTTGGCCGATGCAGTTATTCCTCCAATGGAGGATGTTTATCGGAGGCTCAGATGCATCTCAGTGTCTTATAGCTCATCTACTCCACCCCCTTCGGCGATGGTAGTATCGTGTGGGAGAGGTGGTCAATCTTCTGGTCGTGGACGTGGACGTGGAGGTGGTAGGGGTGGTCGCTTTCGTCACCCTTGTTCGTATTGTCACCGCACAGTCACTCGGAGGATACATGCTACTCTAAGCATGGGTTCCCAGCATCGACGCGTGTAGCTGAGCATGTTCTGCTCCAGTCAGCATCCACTGCAGACAACCGTTTTGAGGAGCTTGTGGCACGTCTACGTGATATTATGCCGCCATCCTCTGCAGATTCTTCTGATGGACCTTCTGATGTTGCTGCCTCTACCTCTGCCAGTTCCTCTGCTATTGCTAGTACCTCAGGTGGTGCTACTGCATTTACGTCCTCTCATGATATATCTGATTGGATTATAGATTCTGGTGCCACACATCACATCTACCGAGATCGAGAGAGACTTGAGTCCTACAGGGACATTCCCCATGGTCGTTCACTACAGATCGCAGATGATACACATTCCCACCTTATTGGACAAGGGAGGTCATTCTATCTTCTTCCATGCATTTACAGAATGTTCTGCATGCTCCCGAGTTCTCCATGAATATGTTGTCTATTAGTCAAATTACAAAGGATTTGCATTGTCGTGCCATATTTGACACCTCTTCTCTTATTTTTCGGGACATACTAACGGGCAGGGTGATTGGTTGTGGCTCTGAGCAGAATGGTATGTATCGGCTGGTTCGGAATTCTTATGCTGCCGCCTCTTCTTATTCGGCTAGACCAGTATCTCCGTACATCTGGCATCTTCGCTTTGGTCATCTCCCGCTCCAGAAAATGCAACACCTTCTGCCTCAGATCTCTCCCAGTTCTTCCTTTCGCTGTGAAGCGTGTCAGTTGGAAAAGCATCAAAGGTCTAACTTCCCTGGTCGTCAGAGTCGGAGTAGTTGCTCCCCGTTTGAGTTGTTTCATATTGATATTTGGGGTCCTAGTCGTG
The DNA here is from genome assembly GCA_037367405.1 of Ottelia alismoides. Taxonomy (NCBI): domain Eukaryota; kingdom Viridiplantae; phylum Streptophyta; class Magnoliopsida; order Alismatales; family Hydrocharitaceae; genus Ottelia; species Ottelia alismoides. Next base: position 163,742 of record JAZKJV010000747.1, on the reverse strand, counting down.
TTCCCGATCATCAGGGACACATATTTTATTTAGTTGTCGTGGATGATTTCTCTCGTGTATCTTAGGTCTTTCTTTTAAAGAATAAATCTGAAGCAGGAGATGTGATTAAAAATTTGATTAATGAAGTGCAGAATGTTTTTCCTCTACTGTCAAATATGTTCGTACAGATAATGCTCTTGAATTCTGCACACGATCTCTCTCTCAGTTTCTCTTGTCAAAGGGCATTATTCACCAAACTACTTGTGTCTACACATCTCGGTAGAATGGAGTGGCAGAAAGAAAGCATCGTCACCTTCTTGACACTACTCGAACCCTTCTTATTTAGAGTTGCGCTCCTATATCTTTCTGGGGGGGTGCTGTTCTTACAGCTTGTTACCTGGTCAATTGTATGCCGTCATCTGTGCTAGGTGAGAAAATTCCTATGTCTATCCTTTTTCCTGATAAGGAATTATTCTCACTTACTCCTCGTGTCTTCGGTACTGTTGCATTTGTTCATCTTCTCACTCCAGGACTTGACAAACTCTCTCCTAGAGCGGTCAAGTGTGTCTTTGTGGGTTATTCTCGGACTCAGAAGGGCTATCACTGTTATGATCCTATTAACAAGAAATACTTTGTCAATGCTGACGTCACGTTCTAGGAGTCTGTTATGTACTTCTCTCCTGCAGGTAACAGGCTGGTACCATCCACTACCAATGATGATGTCTATGTCCCTCCACCTCCTAGGTGGGGTTCATCTGAGTATACTCCTGCACCTGTTACTACACCTACTTCACCTCCATCACCTCCGCCACCACCACCTCCACAACCTCCTATTCCAGCTTTACCAAAATTTTACACGCGTCGGTCAGGTCCTGCTCAAGCTACACATCCAACATCCATCACGCCTCAGGTATGTGCTGATGACATAACTACTGACGGGTCAGATATGGTACATGTGCAGGATTCTTCATTGCAGGAGGAGACTACACCATCCAGTACACTGAACGATGACCTGGATATTCCTATTGCTATCTGGAAGCAGAAGAGGACATGTGCATCTTATCCCTTTGCTTCTCATGTATCTTTTCATCGTCTCACAGGTGATTTTCAGAGATTTGCTACAGCTTTGTCGTCCGTTGAGATACCACAAACCTATCAGGACGCTATGTAGATTGATGTCTGGCGTATGGCTATGGAAGAAGAGATGCGGGCATTACAGGCTCTCGTGGCACATGGAGCTTGGTTACTCCTCCTCTTGATGCATCTATCGTTAGCTGTAAATTGGTATTCACCGTTAAATACCATGCAGATGGCAGTCTAGATCGATACAAGGATCGGTTGGTAGCTCGAGGTTTCATACAAACCTATGATGTGGATTATATGGATTCATTTTCTCTGGTGGCTCGTCGTTCTACCCTTCGGATACTCCTTTCCATTGCAGTGGTACGTGACTGGACTATATCCCGGCTTGATGTCAAGAATGCATTCTTGTATGGTGATCTGCAGGAGGAAGTCTACATGCAGCAGCCACTAGGGTTTACTGCTGAGGGGGAGAAGCATATGGTCTGTAGACTTCACAAGGCAATTTATGGCCTTAAACAGAGCCCAAGGGCGTGGTTTCAGAAACTTTCTCATCTGACTGAACGACAAGGGTTCAAGAGATCGAATGCATACCACTCATTGTTTATTCATAAGTCTTCTATGGGTATGGTTGCCATCATGGACTATGTTGATGATATTCTTGTTACAGGAGATGATGTTCAGGGAATAGAGAGGGCAAAAGCATTCCTAGGTTGTCAGTTCATCATGAAGGATCTTGGAACCCTGAGATACTTTCTAGGGTGGAATTTGCAAGGAATGCAAAGGGTCTAGTGATGACCCAAAGGAAAGACATTTCAGTTTTCTTAATTGAAACATGCATGGCTGAATGCAAACCATTGAGTATTCCCACGGATCCAAGCATGAAGCTATATGATGATGACACCGATGAAGTAGACAAGAGGAGATATAGAGAAATGGTGGGTAAGCTCCTTTATATTACCATAACTCGATCTGATATTGCCTTTGCAGTAAGCTGGGTGAGTCAATTTGCGGAGCAACCAAGACAAGTTCATATGGATGCCATATACATGATACTGATGTATCTAAAGTCCTCTCCAGGTTCAGGGTTGCTATTCCAAAAGTGCACATATCTATCTATTTCAGCATGTGCAGATGTCGATTATGCATGATTCCCTAAGGATAGAAAGTCAACCTCAGGATATGTCATTTTTGTTGGGAGCTCTTTAGTCTCTTGGAAAAGCAAGAAGAAAACCGTTGTGGCAAGGTCAAGTGCAGAATCTGAATACAGGTGTCACGACCTGTCCCGCTAGCCGAGACGAGCGCGACAATTAATACGATCCGATCATCCTTATCGTAATTAGCATGTCCATAAAAAAAATTCGACAGCAATTCCTCTATATTATGGACTCCCAAACGCTACCCTGTACCTGAAACAAATCTTATAAAACTTTTGCATAAAATTCTCCTTTAACAATTAACCACCACAACCATCCAAATTATAATCCACATTCGCAGTACCAAACACATACATTGTTTCTTATGTACAACCATCATCTACTATTACAAGTCCAGATACAACTGTTCTTTTTACTTCACAAAACATCATGTCTTTCTGGATACTAACTATTTACCTGTGGTACAAAAATGTGCTGCAATGTCACAGGAATAGAGTGAATGTCCCAACACTAGCCGCAAAAACATAATTCATTCCCTCGCCTCTTCTATGCCTCCTTCTCAAATGTGTCTGTAAATAATATTTAATAATAGAGGGTTGAGTCTAAACTCAAAATGAGCTTAAACCCAGCGAGTGAGTCTCAAGCACTTAGTAAGAAAATATACTGACTATTTAAAAATAATTATGCTGGCTAGTTGGAATAAACTGTAATGCTATAATAGAGCAATTTCATCAAAAAAATGAAGCTTTGCAAAATAATGATGTTGTACAGAAATTGAAATATCAAACTGACAACTGAGATAAATTTTCTATCTGGGCGATGAAAATCTTTGCAAAAAATGAAATTTTCTATATTTCAACTGCTATAACAACACCACTGTGGCTAACATACTACGTCCATGAACACTGAAACAGACTAAGTCATACGCGTAGACAGCCCCAAAGGCTAAAGAACACTCTGCATACGGCCCAAAGCCTATGTGTATACAAAATGCGGACCCAAAGTCCTCTGAATCATATCTGACGGATACCATATCTGATGGCGTGTTTCAGGGTCATATCTGATGATGTCACCATATCTGATGGCTAGTTCATGACCATGTCTGAGAGCTACTGTGGTGGCCATTATTTCTGACATATTTTCTGATCCATAGTAATATAACTGTAAGCTGAGAAATTTATGATCTCTGAATCATATCATCATACTGAACTTATCTGTATCTATCTGAAAACTACTGTAGTATTAAACAACATGATTGAATACTGAAACATAAAACTAAGCTTTTCTACCATACATTAAACTTGCGTACAATACCAACTTCACTAAACTGCCATCATCTTGGACAAAAACCAGCTTGTCTAATTATCAAACTAAACTATACATATACATAACATAATCAAAAGACATCACAAACTGTAATATTGCAATCTATCTATGAAAATAGGGATTATATCTTAACATAGGCTTGAAACCACTCACTTGTTTATTGCATTACCCAGTGGTTTACACATGCTTTTTTATCCATTAGTCTTGCAACCTTCCTTGCAAAGAAAAGTTGATGATTCCATTAATAAGAGCTGAACATATCAAACCTAAATCACAAAAGCATCTCGTCACTAGTCATGCATTATTTGATACCTATCCTCATCTAACATAATAAGACACCTCAATTGAATCTGGTATTTGTTACCTCTCATTCTCTCCCCTATATTCTCTTATTGCTTTGTAAAGGCCATATTACTAAACATCTTTACTTGGTTCTTTAGCTATAACTACAATTAGATTCAGATGCAAATTGCGGTCAAATAAGCAAAATGATATCTTGCTTTATAATTACGTTTCATTATCATTATCTATGTTGAACCTTCCATGACCGCGGTTGCTAAGAAATCTTACTGCATATGACATACAAAAATCAATCGAAACTGTGTTTCTAATATTAAATTCTTAATACACACATTTCAGTTTTAGTACGAATAAGAGTGGATGTCCATTCAGTCCATAGAATTTCCCTTAAGCATGGGGTCAATTGGACACCAGGAGATGCTTTACAACTCTTCCCTCTGTTTTCCTGTACATTTTATTGTCCTAATACTTATACGCTGACATCCTTTATAATTGAAATAGCAAGATTAACTTAGATTCTCATGGGTAATCCAGATAACCTTCTCTCCAGATTCGTCAACATAAATATTATTTACACCTGTGACAATCTATAAATATTTCTGTACTAATAATAATAATATGTATGCTCTTAATATTGATGCAATATCCAAAATCAATTTGCCCCTCATGATATTTAAACTCGACTAAAAAAACATACCTATGATTTCTTCTCTACGTTGAATCCTAATGATAGAGGACTTCACCCAAAATCCAAGCAAAGATACGATGGTTATTTCTTAGAGAAAGAAGATGCTATAACGTCCTTCATTTAGGTCTGCACCGACGGGCCTCATATAAATTGTGTGAACACCCATTGTCGGTTATTCTTCTTGCATATTAATGTTACACGTGGATTTTGAAAACTTACGTGTCTTCTTTTTTTTTCGTGTCTGTATTGTTCTGCCTGCCGGGGTTTCTTCCCAACTCTAATATATTAATCTAATCCATACCCGTAACATCTATTAAACCTGCAAAAGGATAAACCTGCAAAAAGGATAAACGTATTATATAGATAGATATGTATATGTATGTACATATACAACTAACATACACTACAATTTATACTGATTTTAACTTGTTAACGTGTGTTTTGACATTCCTGTGATTCCCTTAGTAAGCATTGTGTACAACTAGTGCCAATAGAGCTATTAAGTTGACCATTAACTACAAAGGTCACGATAGATTTCACATTAACTTAAAATAACTTAGCAAAAATAATGGCTATTGAATACAATTATGATATGAGATGAGTCACTGTGTTAATCCCATTCTACATCATACAAATCGGTACCTATATCAATCCGTATTTATATGCATATTCTAAAATAAACAGGGTCACAATATACCTGTATCCGACCATTGACATCCTTGAACCTTAAATTTAGTGTAAATGAATATCGTATCCTACATGAATGTTACAATTTTTCCCTACTTAAAATAAATTTCATCCTCGAAATTTACGTACCTCAGTCTACATGAGAACAACTGTGGGTATTGAGATCGCATTTCCTCTTCTCGTTCCCATGTTGCTTCTTCTATTGCATGGCTCCTCCAAAGGACTTTTACCAGTGGTATCTTATTCGTTCGAAGTTCTTGAACTTTAAAATCTAAAATTTGTACTGGAATCTCTTTATAGGAAAGGTCTTCCTTCAACTGTATTTCTTGCAGTTGTATAACATGTGAGGGGTCTGGAATATATTTTCGGAGAGTAGAAACATGAAAAACATCATGTATCTTGGCTAACTCTGACGGAAGTCGAAGGCGATACGCTAAATTACCAATTCTTTCATGTATCTTGGCTAACTCGTGTTGAGTATAGAAAAGTCTATACTACAACAACTAGATAAAGAATGAGAAGTCAGTCATCCCTCCTATACTTATGATCAACTATTGCCAAGTATAGTTGATTGTATACAAAATAGGGATGATCGAGGACCGAAATTTATGAACTCAATGGACTCAACTTGTCCCCCCCTATACTTAGGGTCAAATACCCCTAAGTATCAAAAATTGAGAGACAAGCAAGAGAATGAATTATGAATAACCCGAGGACACTCATCCTCCCCAAATCGCGATACCTCAGGTACTGATTGATAGATATTTTTTTAAATTTTCCCAACATCTTATTTTATTAATCGTAATCGATCCTTTTTCCGTAAGATGGAAGACCGACTATTTAGTCACTAAATCATTTAAGCAAAATTGAATACCAATAATGAAGTTCCACGTATTATTTCACAACGTTTATTTTTGTGTCTTTTTGGAACGCAAAAACGATTTTTTTTCCTTTTTACAAATTCCAAATCTTTGCTAGATATCATCCATGATGTACGACATGTCTTGGAGAAGCATCTAATCGGATCCTCGCCGCTCTAATGGATCCCCGTCGAGCACCCATTTCGGATCTTTAACCCTTATATCGTCCATCCGTATGCGCGCTCTTGCTCGGAGGCGGCGAGCGAAACCTCAAACCCCCTCTAAGTGGAAACAGGCCGAAATCCAGAGCTCTCGCTAGGGCAAAGCGAGAGGAAGGGCCAGAGCTAGAGGAGAGGTGGAAGCAGGCGCTTTTCATCCGCAGCATCGTAAGCACTGTTTAGGGTTTATGGCCTTTTTCTTTTCTATTAATTAGGGTTTATCCGTTGGTTTTTGTGTTCTTCCTTTCCTGCATCTTAAGAGCTCGTGAAAATGTTTTTTTTGGGGTGTCATTTCGCAAATGGCGATGCGCTGTCACGTGTTTCTTTCCACAAGCGTCACGAGTCACCTTTTTGTATATTCACAACATATTGTTCATTTTACAGTGAGAAAAATAATGCAATAGGAAAGAGATCTTATGTTTTCACATTTCTTTCGTGTTCGTCCCTTGACTGCTTGCATGGAGCTGTTTGTTGTGCAGTGACGAGTGTTACGAGTTTGCTTGAAAGTTTTGTTGTCGGAGTCCGGGAATGTACAATCATTGTTCTTTATTTTATTTCTTAAGCAGTGAATACATGAGTTTGCTATGTTTTTAGTTTCTGCTAGGCTTTGTTCCTCCACACATACCCTACTCAAACTTCAAAAGTTGGGACAGATAGGTGATAATGGTACCAAATCCTTCCTTCTGTACCTTTTCCAACCTCTCTTCCAAGGGAAGGGTTTTATTCCAGATCTTCTTCCCTACTGTGAAAACATCTGCTTCTGTACTGCAAAACGATCACGAGCATTCAATTTCTACAATTGTACGCAGGTGTAAGGAAGTGGCAAACCTGAGCGGGTTGCAATTGTTTCGACAATGGCAAGCTGAGATGGAGCTCTGGGTTATGTTTTCCCAAATACATTTATGCCCCTGCTATTTTTTGCAACAAAGACATGTGCACCTATGATCGCAGACTGTCAATACACGTTTCATTCTGCCAGTTTGGTCGATCTATAAAATAAATTGAATCGTATTTGTTCAAATCAAATATCTTTAGGATATTATATCACGGTCCATTCCCTTTCTTCTCACCCTAGTTGCCCTCATCTATTCCGACCTTAGGGATCTCGACCTTTCCAATGATGTCTTTCTCCCCCATGGTGTCATTGCCCCCATCATAGGGTGACAACAGAGAGAAGGTGATGCAGCGTGAAACGGACAAATAGGGCCTCATTTTCTACGTTCTATCTACTATTTAGAGGCTAATTTTATTTACGTTTATTTGAGTTGTCGTAATTTTATTTAAATAAATGAGATCGCCTGTGATCTCAAATTAGTTTCAATTTGAATTTCAATTTGGTTAGTCAGAGTCAATTAGAGATTTGAATTTATTTCAAATCAATTAGTTAGTCGGTTAGAGTCAAATTAGGATAAGTAGTTTGAATTTGAATTGGAATTTCTATTTTTGTAATCTCATCCCTCCTATACAAAGGGATGATAGGCTATTGTTTTAGACAAGTCAGATTACATGAAAACTTGAGATTTATCTCTCTCTCGTCTCTTTCTCCCTCGACGCGATCTTCGCGCTTCTTGAAACGGACAAATAGGGCCTCATTTTCTACGTTTTATCTACAATTTAGAGGCTAATTTTATTTACGTTTATTTGCGTCGTCATAATTTTATTTAAATAAAAGAGATCGCCTGTGATCTCAAATTAGTTTCAATTTGAATTTCAATTTGGTTAGTTAGAGTCAATTAGAGATTTGAATTTATTTCAAATCAATTAGTTAGTCGGTTAGAGTCAAATTATGACAAGTAGTTTGAATTTGAATTGGAATTTCTATTTTTGTAATCTCATCCCTCCTATATTGTTATAAAATATGAAGAATGCGGAAGCGAACATGGAAAAGATAAAGAACAAAATAAGAACGCGGGATTTACGTGGAACCCTACTCCGTGAGGAGCGGGATGAAACCACGGGAGAAACCCTCAAAGGGGTATATGCTTCATTGCTTTTTCTCAATGAGTACAGGAGGTCTGGGGCTCCTTATATAGCCTCTCCAGAGCCTCCAAGTCCCACCACTGGACGATGTGGGACTAAACACAGAATGGGGTAAATGGATCTTCTCCAGGATCCATTTACCCTGCTACAACACAATGGGCGCACAACCAAATACTCCAACACTCCCCCTCAAGCTGGAGCATGCAATGTCAGCTTGGATAAACAAAAATAAACTCAACTCAACGCTACAGGACACTACGGACAATATCAACCCAACGCGCACATTGCTGCAGTCGAGGACGTTGCTTCTCATGCCGTGCAGGTGAGGAGGACGAACGAGCTGGAGTGTGAGTCTGCTGAATCTCCTCGTCGGAGAGCATGCGCTCTGAACTGCGCCTGTCAGAGTCGCTGCAACTGGAAATGAGTTTCCTCGTCGGAGTACTCTGGCCCGCCACAGTAATATGGACAACTGCTCCATCTCTTAAAAGGGCCTAACTGGAAATGGCTGTGGCTGTGCAATCCTCGCTGGAGTCCACGGTCGCTGGAGAATGGAATCTGAAAATAGTCTCCTTGTTGGAGAACTGGGTCTCTCCCATCTGGCTCAGAGAATGGTGCACTACTCTGGTGTACCTATGATACCACATGAAATCCCTTGCCAACATATGTCACAAGGAATGGTCCTTGATGCAGCGTGGACCCGAAATATAGGGCCACCTATTTATTAAATTATGGTAGTTAATTTTATTTTCGTTTTTAGGTCGTCGCAATTTTAATTAAATAATTGAGATCGCCTGTGATCTCCAATATTTATTTGTAGACTTGATTTTAAATTTAGTCGGTTAATTAGTTAGTGTCCAATTAGGATAAATTAGGGGGTCAAATTAAATTTGTTTTCTATTTTTGTAATGCCATCCCTCCTATATAAAGGGATGAGGGTCCAGTGTTTTATTCAGTCAAGTATTAAGAAAATTTGAGATTTATCTCTCTCCTTTCTCTTCTCCTTCTCCCTCCACGCGATCTCCGCGGTTCTCCTCCTTCAACCTCTCGTATTCCCGACGAGTTCTTCTTCTCCACCCCTCTCTTTTCTTCCACCAAAAATCCACCATAAAAAATTATTATTTTCGTCGACTCCGATTTTCAATCCGCATCAGTCCTCTACTATGGAGTCCCTATGACTCACATGAAAAATCTGGCCGAACAACAACAAGAATGATGGGGACCTCGAACTGATGATGACAACATATGCTTATCTGAAAATGACCGCAAACATATGCGTGTCTGAAACTGAGGACTCAGAAACAATGATCGTCGAGTCTGAAACCGAACTGTAGAGTCAGATCAACTGGCTGGTCTGGAGATTGGTATCTGAATCTGGATCTGGAATACAAGACCTGTGACTCTACATATATACTCCTCCTTTCTCCCATACTTGTCGGAAAACATGGACGTCGACCAAGTTGGGAGAAGACAACAATGATGGGGATAAAACAAAAACCACTTAGCTGATCACACATTTGTCGGCTTTTTAAAAACATTCATTTTTTTCTTTCGAAACAATTTTTTTAAGTCGTTGATCTCTTTTTTTTTCAGCTTTTCATCAACACATTTTCTTCTTCTTTTTTTCTAACTTTTACATTTTTTTCTAAATTTGCGTACGACCTTTTTTTTGTACGCGACTTTTTTTCTCTCTTTTTTTTTAAATGTGGCCCAATTGGGCGCAAAGAAACCTTACAAAATACATCTTCTTTCCCCTCTCTCTTTTTTTTAAAACCGGGCCCACATCTGGGCCCCAAAATATTTTTTTCTTGCGGACATCCCCTGCCCACTTGGGCTCTAAAAAATTATTTTATAAGCGGGGTCCGCTACCCTTAGGGCCTGTTTGGTTGCAGGGTTGGGCAGGGTTGGCCCAACCCTGGTTACTATTCATAAGGGTACTTCCTCCTCACAGATTACTATTCACCCATCCCAACCCAGCCCAACCCAACCCAGTCCAACCCAGCAACCAAACAGGCCCTTAGGGTTCCCACGAACCCTTTCTCTTCTTCAACCCTCCGCCCAAGGATTTCCAGCGGGAAACACCAAGGGCCTGCGCCGCTAAGGGGACTGGAGCACATCGCCTGCGAAGGCGATCTGGAGAGGTGCGCCGCGGGTTCTTGCGACTGCTGGGGCGCCGCCTGGATGATGAAGGCCTCGAGGTTCGAAAGATGGAGTCGCCGCCTGTGGGCGAGATGGAGCGGGAGGGGAGGCATGCCGCCTGGGGGCTGCGACATCGAGTATGGTGCGGCTGGATTGCGCCGCCTGGGACCGCGGCTCGTCACGCGTTGCTTATGCGATCGGGACTGATGGAGACAACGAGGGTTTGGGGGCATGAGCGCGATGGCGCTTCTCACGCACACCGCCATATACGACTGGAGGAGGGCGACAGATACACCTTTCGCCCTGGAGTTGCGCTGCCAGAGAGGGCCAACGCCTTGGAGGGTCGCCTGGGCTTGTTGGGGAGGAGAGCAGGACTCGCCTGGAGCAGTTGGACCCTCCAGGGGTCGCGCGATGGGACTGGATCAAGGGTTGCGCGATCTTGCTGCGGCCACCTGCGACTGTGCCTGGAACCGCCGCCAAATATGGGATGGCCGGATTTGAGGTGCGGCGGACCTGTTGCGGCTGAAGATGAACAGAAATTTAGGGTTCCAGATCGGAACCCTAGAACTTTGAATGTGACTTGAATCCGCGGCTGAACTTGATAATCATATCTCGAACATAATACTCTTCAAGAATGAACAATCGAATCTCGAAAACAAAGAACATAAAAATAATCCGCGAGAATCGAACCCCTCTGATACCATGTTATAAAATATGAAGAATGCGGAAGCGAACATGAAAGAACAAAATAAGAATGCGGGATTTACGTAGAACCCTACTCCGTGAGGAGCGGGAATAAACCACAGGAGAAACCCTCAAAGGGGCATATGCTTCATTGCTTTTTCTCAATGAGTACAGGAGGTCTGGGGCTCCTTATATAGCCTCTCCAGAGCCTCCAAGTCTCACCACTGGACATGGCCTTAAATTTCGGCGAATTTCGACTGAAATTCGGTCGAAATTTGGTTTCGTGGCGATACCGACATCGAAACCATGTATAATATCTGTTTCCAGGATTTCGGCCGAAATTTCGGCCGAATTTCGGTCATTTCGGTCCATTTCGGTGGAAATTGGTCACAGATGTCTTGGATTTCGGTGGAATTTCGGTTCATTTCGGTCCATTTCGGTCCATTTCGACTGAAAGTGTTCTAGGTCACCATATGTCATGCCTAGGCCACTTATTGATATTCATAGGTACTATTTGGTCACTAAATGAAATTTATAGGTCACTATTTCAACCACCATTGCAATATAAGCCACTATTCCAACCACCATTGTAATAAATAAGGCCATTAAGGGTCCTATTTAAACCCAATAAATATAATGTATATGTTCTCATTCCATCTCACAACTTCACAAGTCACAATTCATAACCTAACTTAAGTCTTGGAGAGCCAAGTTTCCAAATTCCATGTCTCGTATAACATACATTTTACGATCACAAGCTCTACTATGCATTTATTTTGGCAAACATGTTAAAATATTCGTGTTTGTGTGTGTGTCTTGTTTTATTTTTAAATAAAAGTATTATTATTCTTTTGAGAATTGATAGAAAAATTGAATGCCAAAATTTAACCGTGTACTTAAATATGAAATTTCACTCTGGACGGTCATTGATATGATGACCGAAATTATTATTTAAAGGTATTGAACAATATAACATCTTATTATAAGCAAAAAAACTTGTATTTATGCCTCTTTTATTGATTAAACAACATTACAAATCTTAAATTTTGAAAAAATGAGTTTTCAAGTCGTTTTCCCAATTTCCGGCCATTTCACCGAAATTGCACCGAAATTCCACCGAAATTCCTTTTCTGGGCTTACCGAAACGAAACCGAAATCCGACATTTGAGGCCTTGCCACTGGACGATGCGGGACTAAACACAGAATGGGGTAAATGGATCTTCTTCAGGATCCATTTACCCTGCTACAACACAATGGGCGCACAACCAAATACTCCAACATATATAAAGGGATGATAGGCTATTGTTTTAGACATGTCTGATTATATGAAAACTTGAGATTTATCTCCCTCTCTCTTGTCTCTATTCCTTCTCCCTCGACGCGATCTACGCGTTTCTTCTCCTCAAATCTCTTGTTCTCCGACGAGTTTTCTTCTCTCAACCCCTCCATTTTCTTCTCCACCAAATCCACCATCAAAATATTTTATTTTCATCAATCGCCGTCGCAAAATTCCATTTGCATCAATCACGGGAAGGGGTTGCCCGTCGACTGTAGTGATATGGTAGAGGAGGAACCAATACGATAGGAGGAGGTAATGCTGGTGGAGGTGGTGGTGGAAGTGGTTGTTGTGGTTGTGGTGGAGGTGATGGTGGATACGTGGGTGGAGGAATATAGATCTCATCGGTTGAATTTGATGGTGCCAACATGTCGTCTGTAGGAGAAAAGAACATGACTTACTCAAAAAATGTGACATCTACTCTAACATAATACGTCCTACGTAACGGATCATAGTAACAATAATCCTTTTAATTCTTGTAATATCCGACAAAAACACATTTGACAGTCCTAGGAGAGAGCTTGTCAATCCATGGAGACAACCGATAGACAAACACAATAGACCCAAAAACACGAGGGGTAAGAGAGAACAACTCCTTGTCTGGGAAAACAAGAGAGAAAGGTATCTTCTCTCCTAGCATCGATGAAGGTATACAATTAATGAGGTAACATGCTGTGAGAACTGCATCACCCCAGAATGAATGCTGTACACAACTATGGACAAGGAGAGTACGAGTAACATCAAGAAGGTAATGGTGCTTTCTTTTTGCGATACCGTTCTGTTGGGACATGTAAGCACAAGATTTCTGATGAAGGATGCCGTGAGATGAAAAGAATTGAGACAGCATATGGGTACATAAATCAAGAGCATTATCAATTCACACAATTTTGACAGAGGTGGAAAAACATTCTGCACTTCTTTAATAAAATTTGTAATAGCATTGCCTGCTTTTTATTTATTCTTCAACAAGAAAATCCATGGCAGACGACTGAAATCATCCACAACAACTAAATAGAATATGTATCATTGATGATCGGGAACACGACTTGAACCCCAATGTCTACATGGAAAAACTCAAAAGGGGAGCTGCTGCTTCGACTCTGTTGACTAGGGAAGATCGATTGATGATGCTTCCCTAATTGACATGCTTTACAATTGAACGACGAGCGAGGTGAGATCTGGAAAAGGATTTGATGTAGTTTCTGAAGTGGAAGATGACGAAATCGCAGATGCCATAGGTAAGGAGAGACATGTCCAGTAGAATGAGAGGATGCTCCAGCATATGGTGTTTGGACTAGTCGATACAACCATGGTTCGAAAAGGCTAGCCTCGAGGCGGTCGAGGCGGTCCCTTTTAGCCTCGAGGCTTACGCCTCAGACCAGTCCTGTGAGGCGTGCGCCTCGAGTGGTCGAGGCGTAGCCTCGAGGCGGAACGCCTCGAGGCGGTCGAGGCGTTTCATGAGGCGTTTTTGCTTTTTTTTGAAGTATTTTTTATTATTTTCATAGTTTCCTTAGTAGTTTGAGAAGCTCATCAATATATGTTTATTTAGGATAACGATTATATAAGATGAATGCCTAAATATGATGTTTGTTTCATGCCCATAACTTCATATTTACAATTAATGTATCCAACTATTTCGGCAAACTCTTACTATTTCACTCTTAATGAATGAATTCATAAATATTTAATTAAACAATACTTGTAACTTAACAAGATTTGCAATATATCAAGCAAAACAAAATGGTTAAGGTTCATGTTTTCTCATGTTGCCTTATATTATATATTAGACACAACATAAATTTCTTCGACATATATTTAATCGAACTTTTAATTACAATAGTATTTCAAAGATTTGCTCGAAATGGATATGATTCAGCATTCTCGTGCGATCATATATTATATGTTAGACACATAACATAAATTTCTTTGATGTATATTTAGTTAATTACGACAATATTTCATAGACATATATGTATTGTTTAATTCTTTCACAATATCTATAGTCATTGAATTCCTCTTTGATTGGATGAAAATGTGTAGAAATGTATATGATGTTGTTCTATCTTCTATTTTGGGGTTCTTATCTTTATCATTTCATCATATCTTGTAGTGTAAATTATTATATATTGGGCAGTGAACATATAGTTACATAGAGATATATATAATTGTAGTTTTATACATATTTTTCTATATAAATTGAGGCTTACGCCTCGACCACCTCGAGGCTACGCCTCGCCTCGATTCCAAGGAGACCGCCTCGTTCCGCCTTTCGTTTTTTCAAACCTTGGATACAACCCGCCCTGCTCACGATTATACCCAATCGCTTTGCTCGTAAGAATGTCCTGAAACAACACAAGAGATGATAAGTCAAATATTGCTCGATAATGTAAATTCTTAGTAATATGACTAATCGATAGTAAATTTATTGAGAAATTAGAGGCATGCAACACATTCTGCAACTTCATAGATGGCGTCAAGGTAATCTCTCCTTGTCTTGTGATGGGAGAATGAGTCCCATCTGCTACGACCACCGTCTTTCATGGAGAAACATGCTTGTAGGATATGAGCTGATTTCTATCTCCACACAAATGATGTGGTGCACTTGAATTTATAATCCATTCTGAGGTGCTTGAATCATGATGAGAAGTAGAGGTATGGGAACTAATTGAGGTACTATCCGCTGCAATAGCATCAACATCCGAGCTGCTATCTGAAACAGGTGAAGGAGTATTGGTTGGGGGCATGAAATCCTGCAGTCGAGACACAAGTTCATCATACCGCTGAACTGATGAGAGTGGATCGCCATGATGCTGAATCTATTCTTCTACGCGAGCAGATGCTGGGAAACCATGATTGGAGTAGCATGTATCTTCAGTATGACCAGATCGATGACAGTAGGTACAAGGTGGTCCACGACCATGTCCACCTCTACCACGTGGTCCCCATCCACGGAATTGAGATGGATCACCTCTTCCATGATAGGCCGCCATAGCAGGTGAATTTGGTACTAGAGCATGGCTTGAGATATTGATCTGGCTCTATCTATGAAAGGTTTCCTCTTTGGGAGGAATGGTAGCATTTGCCAGAATATGAGAAGAAGCAGCCTCATACTATGAATCTAGAGAGGCTAGAAAGACACCCACCATCGTGGCATTCTTGTATATCTTCATCTGACATCTGCTCTGGAGTATCTGTGAGGGACATGAGAAGCTTCTCAAACATTCTCGGCAATGCAATGTAGTGAGCATGCATGGGTCGACCATTCTGCTATGAAGTGAAGTTGTCACATGAGGCGCACGTCTTACTAAATTGGACCAATGTGCTCACCTCAAGGCTAAATGAGGATGTCTTGCGTCGAGAATAGATTTTTAATACCACGGTGAAGAGCTTGAAGAAGAATGTGATGGAATATAAAATATTAAAATGTCCTCTCAAAGGAAATTTGTGAAAGCATGATGAATTGGTAAGAGCATCTTTATTAGCGATGAAAACATATTGAATACGGATTGGATATTTTGACTATTTCCATATCTAGATTCACTTCATCTATTCGAATATGAATACAATATGGGTTTAGAGAACTATAGCCTAATAATTGGATAGGAATGTGAATAGAATATTCATTGAATATGAGTTTGAATAGAATAAAAAAAGAATAAGATATTGATTGATTTGAGATCTTTTACGAACGCGATTGAATTATGATTTTGAATCGAATTAGTATCAAGTATAAAGTGATTTCAAAATATATCATTACAGTATATATAACATTATTACAATATTTAGCCAACCAATGAAAGTTGTAATTACTGAGGGGCCGCTCTACATATATAGTTGTTGAGGGGCTAAACCTACTTATGGCTTGTTCTATTGTAATCCATATGAAGTAGTCGAGGTAAAGAGACATAGTAGTTGTCTGAGATTAAGTGGATGTATGGACTAGAGTGTAACTTATCGTTTACTAAACCCAATATATTATATTGTAATATACAATGTTGGGAAAAAGAGCGAATCGTTGTTTATTCTTTGAATCCTAGGCTCTCTTATATAGAGGATATAGAGGAGAGACCTATGGATAAATTACATGCGATAGGCAAGAGACCAAAAAAATAGGAAAACCTTACAGGTACATCTATATTACATCTATAGGAATAGGTACAAACATTGCTAGAAAACTATAGTTTCTCCAACATTGATGAGACATGTATTTCAAAATAGTTCAAGATGGAGCAGAGATGTCAATCATGCTCAGCTTGGATGAGCATTTCTGGAAAGGCCTTGTAAGCAAAGCCTTAGTGAAGATATGTGCAGTTTGATTCCTAGAGCTGACATGAGAAATAGAGATAAAACCTTTTTGAATCATATCCCTTGTATAGTGGCAGTCCACTTCAATATGCTTGGTTCTCTCTTGAAATACATGATTGTTTGCAATGAACGTGACTGCCTGGTTATCACATTCTAGCTACATAGGAATAGGTACATCTATGCTAGTACTGCTCGAACCCACATCATTTTTGTACTAGCTTGTGCCATACCTTATATTCAGACTCAACGTTGTATCTGGAAACTACAATTTGTTTCTTATTCTTCCAAGAGACGAGAGAGTTACCAACAAAAACTGCAAAGCATGGAGTGGACTTTCTATCCTTTGGACATCCTGCATAATCAACATCAACGCATGTAGAAACAATAAGTGGTGACCATTTTCTGAATAATAATCCTGTACCTGGAGAAGACTTTAGTTACCTCAAAATCACATATACAACATCCATGTGTAACTGTCGGGGTTCTTCCATGATTGACTCCTTGGCTAATTGCAAATGAGATATCTGGCTTGGTTATAATAACATAAAGAAGCTTCTTCACTATTTCTCTGTATCTTCTCCTATCCACCTCCTCTGTATCATCATCATATAACCTCATACTGGGGTCCATAGGAGTGGTAGCATGCTAATATCCAATCATTCCTGTATCAACTAGCATATCTGTCACTTACTTCCGATGTGGTCATCACAAGACCTTGTTGATTTCTAGCAAATTCTAATCCCAAGAAATACCACAAGGTGCCAAGATCATTGGTAACAAACTGTTGGCACAGAAATTCCTTAGCCCTTTATCCAATGTACATCATCACCTGTAACTAGTATGTCGTCAACATGTACCACAATTGCCATCGTACCTCTAGGAGTTCTCTGTACAAACAATGAATGATCCGTATCCGACCTCTAAAATCCCTGCTTCTCAATTAAATTCGAGAGCTTATGAAACCATGCCCTTGGACTCTGTTTAAGGTCATATATTGTCTTGCTGCAAACCTGTGTATACCCCCCTCAGCAACAAACCCAGGAGGAGGTTGCTGCATGTAGACTTCTTCCTGTATGTCCCCATACCAAAAGGCATTTTCAACATCAAGTTGAAAGAGAGGCCAATCACGTACCACATCGATAGAAAGAAGAATATATATAGTAGAATGATGAGCCATTGGGGAGAATGTGTCTAGATAATCCACTCCATATGTTCGAGTAAAGCCACGAACGACCAGTCTGGCTTTATACCGATCCAGACTCCCATCTGCATGATGTTTAACGATAAACACCTGCTTGCAACTGACACCAGAAGCTCCATTAGGAGCATGAACCAAGCTCCAGGACCCACATGACAGTAGGGCAACCATCTCTTCTTCCATAGCTAGTTGCCACCGTCTATCCTTCGAAGCCTCTTCATTTAAGTGGAATTTCAACGACAGACAATGCAGCTGCAAATTTCTTGACTTCCCCAGTCAAGCGTGCAAAGAAGACCTTGGATGCTAAAGGATATGATGTACATCTACGCTTTAGATTTCGAAGCGCAATAGGTAAGTCCAGATCATCAACCTCCATGTCCGTCCCCTATAAAGAATCTTGCTCAGGAAAACCCATCGTTAGGAACTATGTATTCAAAGCATATCTTATGCGGGCTAGGTGCTGGGCGGTGACCATGAGTAGGAGCATGCCGACGGGTAGAGTGATGCAACAACTATGGGACATGGATAATGGGAGCCGAGGGTAAAGGAGGAGGTGGAGGTGGTGGTGATGGTGAAGGAGGTGGTGAAGGTGGTGATGATGTTGGTGGTGCCATGCAAATTTCACCATTGACGTCTGAGGAAGTCAATCGATCACCTGTAGGAGAAAAGTACGCCACTGACTCGAAAAGGGTGACATCAACATTAACAGAATACTTCCTGCGCATTGGATCATATCATCTATAACCTTTTTGTGTCATGGAGTAACCAACAAAGACACTTTACCGCTCTAGGAGAGAGCTTGTCAAGAATCGGAGACAACCAGTGGACAAAGACAACCGAGCCAAAAAACAGGAGTAAGTGAGAACATTTCTATGTCAGGAAATGCAAGTGAAAAGGGAATTTTCTCACCCAAGACTGACGAGGGCATGCGATTCACAAGATAGCATGCTGTAAGAACAACACCCCAAAAAGAATGTGGAGCATGACTTTGAATGAGAAGAGCTCTGGTAACATCAAGCAAATGTCAATGATTCCTCTCTGCAACACCATTTTATTGGGAAGCATAGGCTCATGATGTTTAATGAACAATACCTTGAGTTAAAAATTTATTACAGAGAATATGACTATAGAATTCCAAAGCATTATTCGTTCTCACAAATTTCATAGAAAAGTAAACACATTCTGCATCTCATTGATACAATTTTTGATGACGTCTCCTGCTTCAGATTTATTCTTTAATAAAAAGACCAACGACGGATGAGAGATATCATCAACAACAACAAGATAAAACCCATGTCCTTGATGATCGGAAACACATCTTGGAATGAAATAACTTAAAAATGGAGCTACTGCACCGACTTTGACGACTAGGTAAAGCAGAACGATGATGCTTTTCCAACTGACATGCCTCACACTGAAAGGATGAGTGAGGAGAAATCTGAGGCTATATACGACACATTTTCTGGAGCAGGAGATGATCAAAGCGCATGTGCCACGTAAATGGTGAGATGAATCCAACCGAATGAGAGGAAATGCCTACATAAGGGATTCGAACCAAGCGATAGAAACTGCCTTACTCACGACCACAACCAATCATTTTGCTCGTAAGGATGTCTTGGAATACAAGAGAAGATGCGTCAAAAATAGCTCAACAATGTAGATCCTTCATAATCTGACTAATACATAACAAATTCATGGAAAAGTCACATGCAACACATAGATGCTTAGAGGGTGTCAAACAATCTCCCCCTTCTAGTGATCGGGAAATGAGTCCCATCTGCTATAACTACAGTACGTTTTACGAGAATCTGTCTGTATGCTGTAGGTTGACCTCTGTCTCTACACAAATGATGTGTAGCATCGGAGTTCATATTTCATTCTATAACATCATATCCACTACATCAAGTAAGTGCTTAAATACTACCTGAGGTACTAGAAGATGCTGAACCGCATCTGAGTGACTATCAGAGGTCGATGAAGAAGCAATCAGACTGACAGGAGACATAATGTCCCTCAATCGTGCTACGAGTTCATCAAATCTCTGATCTGATGAGCAAGCAGTCAGGGGATCAATCTGTCCAGCTACGTGGACAGAAGCAGGAAAGTCATGCTTGGAATAACATGTATCCTCTGTATATTCAGGACGATGGCCGTAAGTACATGGCTGATGAATACGATCTTGTCTGCCACGAGGTCCACGTCCACCAAATTGGAAAGAGCATCATCGACCTCGGGAGACAACCGTCGCTGAAGAAATCTGACTGGCAGCAGTGGATGGGACAATTATCCTACATAGCCTGCGAAAAGCTTCCTCCATGGGAGGAGTAGTGACATCTCCCAGAATATGGGAACATGCATCCTTATACTCAGGATCAAGGGCTGCCAGGAATATACAAACCATGATGGCATTCCTATAAGTCTTCTGTTGCTCAGGAGTAGATGTGAGGGGTATGAAGCTGTGGAGCTTCTCGAACTTCCCACACAAGGATGTATATAATGAATGAAGAGGTCGTCCATTCTGTTTGATAGTAAAATATCGTGCTGGAGTTGCAGAATCTTTGTCTCTTTTCTTGCCTGCGAATAAGTGGTTGCAAGGATATCCTACATCGCCTTGGCGGTGGGCTGATGTAACACATCATTGGCGATCTCTATCGCCAATGTACCTGAAATCCAAACCTTGGTATATGCATCATCCGCCTCCCACGAGGCATTAATCCCAGTTTTCTCAGTCGACTTCTCTTTGGTAAGAATATGTTTCTTACTTTTATATTCCATAAGGCTCATGAACTGCATACTCCAGAGCTCATATTTCGTCCTGCCATCTTGATAATCTGCGCTGGACCTTTGAAAGCGCTTGTGGAGGGAACACCGACTTTGTTTTCTGACATATTGCCGGATGAAAAAATTAGGATTTTGTAGACCAAAAAGATGAGTGTCTACACATACATATGTGGATTTGAATGCCTATGTAGATTTATGCAATCAAATCCATCAATTCGTAACGGAAGCCGATGCAAAAAGAGAAGGGCTCGGAGCCTGCGACTTGTCGCTGGCTGGTGGAGAAGCCGATGGTTACCGGGTGAACCAGAGGTAGTCAGATGCGTTGGCGGCAGGCGCCCAAGCTCGAGAGAGAGGGCAGCGGTGACAGTCAAGCTAGAGAGAGAGGACAACGACAATACCGATGAAAGAGAGGAGGAGAGAGAGAGGGGGTTAAGGTAGGGTACGAGAGCTCCAACCTAGGGTCGCCACTCTGATACCATGTTAGAAAAAAGAGTGAATCGTTGTTTATTCCTTAAATCCTAGGCTCTCTTATATAGAGGAGAGACCTATGGGTAATTTACATACTATAAACAATAGAACAGAAAAATAGGAAAATAGCACAGAAATATAAATATAACTCTGCATAATATTTGGGATTTTTATTCCACGAACCCTATAAACTGTCAATTACCTTCTTGGCCCTGTAAACGTTGTAATTATTACCCGAACTCCGTAAACATACTTCGTCTTACACCAGACATCCTGCCGTCAATGTTAACTTTATTCGAGCCAATTACTTGGGTTGATGTTCAGTTAATCCAACCATAGGTAAATCCTACGGTGGATCTTGCTCCTCTCATATTTCCCCCTCCTACGCATCGTGTTCTGTAGGGAGGTGACATGCTCTAGTAGCTTCTCGTTGCAACGAGGTCGACATGGTTAGGTATCAGATCCGGTGAGATCTTTGTCTCTACCATTTGCATTTGGACCAAGAGTCGCTTATCAACTTGCAGGATCATCCGGAGATCGGAACAGTGAAACCAAATGATCCTCGAACACCTTTGACAGATCACCTCTGATTGAGATCTGCATGAAGAGCCTGGAACTAGCACCTCTGATTGAGATCTGCATGAAGAGCCTGGAACTAAAGCATCGCTTGTGAATGAACCTCCTGCAACCTCTGTTCTGAATCAACTGGAGACCTAAGGATGACACTGGAGTTCGCGTAAACCTTCTGGAACCTGCAGCCAACATCGAAAGCGTAAATCACTCAAGACCAAAACAAATACTCTGCACCTGAGATTGGTCCTTCATTAAACCATCATTGTCGCAGAACAGGAAGACATCTGATCAGTACCTTTCATTGGAGATTGATTAATTCCAGATACATCTGAGACAAATAGCTTCCCCTTCTGAGAACAACACCATCGGCATATGATATCGAAGTACGTCCTTCGTTTATGGATCGGATTGCAGCCTTCACTGCCAACCGCAGTTGTTTCGCTCGAATTCGGGAAGAACATTCTTAAGCCCTTGATGCTATAATTGACGTTCGATTATGGTGTTCGATCGACCCTCTTCGGGCTGTTGATCTGATTAGAACAAAAAAACATGATCACCACACATGCCTCAAAATCCATTCAATCAGATTCGAGGAAACCGATCACAACTGCTCGTGGTTTACCTTGGAAATGTTGCCTGAGATAGTAGTGTAGAAGCCCTCATGTTTGTTGCTATCTCTGGCAAAGTATAGCAAGGTTCGGTTGAGGAGAAGAGCACCTTAAGGTCAGTTGGATCTCGTTGGAGTCGCGGTCGCAACACTCATCCTCATAGATGCAAAGAAAGGGATGAAGGAAGAAAAAGAATGACATTCTTGTGAATTTAGTAAGCATTAAGGGGAGATTTAAGATATTTTTGATGGAATCTAATCAATTTTAACAGCCGAATGGATAATGGATGACAGTTAATTACTGGGTCCGTCGTGCAAGAGTTAACGAGTTTGCAGGTTTCATGTAACAAGTTTGCAAGTTTCATGTAATAAATACGGTGTTTAAAGGGTTGAGAAGGTAATTGCTATTTTTTTAGGATTCATGGTATAAATATAAAAAGAGGAAAATGGGGCTGCCCCCTAGGGGGAGCTAACTTAGCTCCCCCGCCCTATTTTCTTCAAAATTTTTTTTTTGAAATTTTTTCCGTGAATATTCATCACTATATCCCTATATTATGTCATAAAAATTTCGTGTGAAACAGACTCCTACGGCCTCCATCCAGACAGTCATTTTTTTAACGGTAACATGATTTTTTAAATCGACCCCGTTTGGATGGAGGTCGTACGAGTCTCTGTTTCGCATGAAATTTGATTGACATAATATAGGGATTTAATAATGAATTTACACGGTTTTAGATTTCAAAAAAAATAAAAAAATTTTGTGAAAAAAGGGCGGGGGAGCTAAGTTAGCTCCCCCTAGGGGGCATACACATTTTATCCATATAAAAATCCCACAATATTTTGTATTTGAATATTTGAATCCGATCCAGATTTTTTTGCTGTTAGCATATCCATATCTATGTTTGGTTTTGTTTTGCAAAGATATCCACATACGATTATTGTTCAAATACATATATCCATATTCGGTATTTTTTTAAATACAACAATCACTTATTCATACATTCTCAAATAAAAATAAAGTAACTCCATCTATGTCGTATACCATTTTTTAAAGCTTGTTAATGCTGGGTTAAATTGTTATTAAAACATCTATGTCAGCCCTTGAAGTTGAACTTGAAATTAAATAGCACAAATTTAATAATGTTACATTAATAAGTCTCATAAGGAAGCTGCGATGTTCTGACGATGAGGTGTCTGCACTTGGAAATTGCGATGGTGAGGAAATCCCCAAGAAAGAGAGATACAACACGACAAGAAGGCAGCTGCACAAGAGAAAGTGAAGAGAGCTGTTGCAATGATGTTGCTTACCGTTGACCGAATCAGAGGAAATAGGGTGGAGCCAGGGCTTGGAGTTGGAGGTGTGCCATGTGCTCGGAGGAAGCTGGGAGTCTGAGGTGCAGTATTTGCTTGGAGTCGGAGCTGGAGGGCACTAGGGTCAGAGTAATAGAGATGTCATGGAGGGTCAGGGAGTTGGGAGGCGAGGCGGTGAAATAGTAGCGAGGGTTGAGCACTTGGGAGGGTTGGGGGCGTATACTCAAGTTGGTGGGTTTGGGCATTACGCATCGGTTTCTCTAATTCAAATGCGGCTGCATATGGATTTGACTTGGGCTGTTTAGGTCATTTGAGTGCATATATAGCGTCTAATAGAGTATACGCTGTTCGGAATAGGCTTCGAGTTTGCATACGCATGTTATGTATTGGTTTCTGAGCCGACTTTCTGAACCTTAATACACGTATAGGTTTCTTCAAGAAGCAAGAAAGCTATGGACAATGGGTAATTTTGGTGGATTTATCTTTCAAAGAATTTGGTGGACTAACAAGTATGGGGTGTGCGACAGCCTGGATTGTATCAACATTATGTTGTCATTGATCATATTGAGTTACCATCCCAATAATCAAGTCGGTTAAACCGAAAATTTGGTCGAGACACGAGAAGTTTGAATATAAATTTTGTTGATCAATTTAAGTTGGTTGGTTCAAGCTAAAGTTGGATGTAAATGCATATTTTGATCAATTAAGTGCTGTGAAATGTTTGAGACGTAGATACTCAATTCAAGACGGTTGTAGACGTTCCTATACATTTGCATCATTCCATTTTTCTTAGATCAGTACATTCTATGTACATCGAATGGTTTACAAGAAATCTGTTTTTGCTGTAAGTCTTTATTATGTCTATTCAGCCCATTTTTTCCATCAGCCATTCATTGTAGACATGAATTTATCGTCAAAAACTAACATAGTACCAATACACATCATGCCTTTTTTCGCCAAAAAATTGTAAAAATGTGATTCCAAAGTAGGTAATATGGTGGATGATGGAGAGGGCCTTGTCTTTTGCACTTTTGGGGTCTTTTGGTTTACCATGACTGCTTTGATCTTTCGGGACGCGGGGCACTCTACGGGGTATGTGTATGCAAATGGGTGTCTTCTGTTTGAGTTTTGGTCGAAACATTTGTAATATTTTATTTGTTAATAACCAGAGTTTCTGGCTGGGCATCCTCTGAGGTTTATTGCTCCTGTTTCTTTTAAAAAAGCTAATACTAACTAGTTGATGGCTATACCTTGACATTTGCTCAAGTCTAATGGCTAAAGAATGGACGCAGGGTGGATGAGAGTCTAATACTCAACCGGTTTATTAATATTTAAGAGAAATAAGGGAATGGTTGCTTGAGAAGTACCAAATCATCAGTTGCCTTGTGTTGTCACCACAGTCCTGCAGTATAAAAAATGTGAAAAATACAACATTTCCCACAATAACAAGATTTGTGAAAGTGCAACATATGCCACCGAGCTTAATAAAAGATTCTTCATCGTTTGCATTTCTTTGGATAAATCAGAGTTGTGAGAATGAGGAGAATGAACATGCATTCGTTAGAACCGAAGGAGATGAAGCAACAGACTGAGTTTGTCAAATTTGACATGGGCGAGTACATGATTGTGTTATAAAAACTTTTTTAATATAGGACCTAACATTTTCATTCCCGCAGTATGAATAAAATCTTTATTATTACATCCAATTCCTGAACAATTAAATTTTATAAACCATGATTTTTTAGTTGATTCGGTTCCTGAACAATAAGGGTAGATGTAACATCTATTATGGTGCAACACACTATGCAATTTATGTATGTACCGCCCCTCTTAAAGATAAAGCATCTTTCTGAAATCTTAAATATGACATTTCTGTTGGTTCTTTTTCTCAGAATCTAATTATGTTATAAGCACTGTATCACAAGTGCTTTTATGGTAACTTGGTACTAAACTGTTTGAAAAAGGTCATTATTCATAAAAAATGATGTTAAGATGTAATTGTTTTGGTCCTTTAATAATATGTGTGTGTTCACAGTGACCTTTTATCGGTTTTGTCATACCTCTCACGCTCCATGTCTGGCAAGACTTTTTCGGAGATTTTGGATCTGGGCAGATGGTCCTTCAAGCTTGAGTTCTTCTTTCCGCCGCCGGTGGCTTCGTCAGTCCATTCCGGGGCCGGGATCGATGCCCCCAGGTCCAACGACGGTTCGCCTCCGATGGCCCACGTGGCACCTTCCTTGGTTGTTCCCGAAGCGTCGCTGAATCATGACGACCCTTCGACTTCGTCGCCTGGGCTTCGATTCTCGTGCGCTTTTCGACGGACGCCCTCTCTCGTGCCCAGGGGCCTTTTCGAGGACGATCCACAGTCGGCGGATTTATCTGACACTCCCATTCCGAAGAGTTGCGGCTCCTCCCAGAGAATCGAAGTGGCGCTTCCGATTCCCCCTTTCGGATCGGATCCTATTCGGGCCCTATCGTGGGCCGCGCATGACCCGACAATGGTTGGGGACTCTATTATCTACTACGAAGATATTCCCTGCCCTATTCCTATTTCTGCGGTGCCTTTCTATCGGTCGCAATGCTACGAAGACTGGAGTCCCTGTTCCTCAGCATCACCGCCTATTCTGCTAGCAAGCGAATCGGGCTCCCCGGTGGCCGCCCCCGAACTTGGTAATCACGATATCACTCAACTTTATGGGCAGCCTTCTACTTCTTTTGGGATTTCTAGGTCTTCTGGATATCAAGGGGATTCTTCTTCAAACGCCATGCCGCTCTCTCCAGCCCGAAGTGCAGCTTCGTGGAACTCTTGGAATGCGTCGGTTGCTTCCGCGAATAGATTTGGCTTTATATATGCTCGGCGCCTGGACCTCTCCTTCGAAGGGACTTCTTCGCCGCCGATTCTGCTATCTAGGGAGGCGGTGGCGGAAGCGGCTGGACTTCGCCGACTGGACCAACGCCGTGCTTAAACTGGGCGTTCCCCCGACCACTTTTTGGGTTAACTTTTGTAATATTTAATGAAGCTTCTCTCTTGGAACGTTCGTGGAATGGGTGACCCTCTGCGTCGCAGGGCTTTGGGATCGCGTTTGGTTGATTGGGATTGTGATGTCGCTTTGATACAGGAATCAAAGCTCTCTGGAGTAGACGACGCCCTCTGGAGATCGTTGGGAGCAGGGCCGGTGGATGCATTTTGTGCTTTGGACGCGACCGGCTCCTCTGGTGGTGCTATTGTGGCTTGGAGATCTTCAAGCTTCTCATTATCCTGCTCTCGCATGGGACGACATTCTATCTCTGTAATCCTTATGCATGTGGCCACTAACGTATCTATGGCTTTCTCTTGTATTTATGCGCCTCTATGTCACCTTGCCCGTCGCGATTTATGGGCGGACTTGCGGGGCGATGCTGCGGCTTTTGGGGATATTCCGTGGATTTTGGGAGGGGATTTTAATGTTACTATGCTTTCAAACGACCGCCCCCGCGGGCGGGGGGGAAGGGATCCTGGTTCTATCGATTTCCTGGACTTCATCAACGACTTGGCCTTGGATGATTTGGTAGCCACGGACATCATATACACTTGGCGCAATAGCTCCTCTCGATCGCGGCTTGACCGGTTTCTAGCTAATTCTCGCTGGATGGATGCATTCCCACTATGCTCGGTTTCGTCTCGTCCTCGGTCTTTTTCGGATCATAGCCCCATTATTTGGGATTCGGGCGAGTCATCCCGTCCGCGCGGCATTTTTCGTTACGAGAAGAGTTGGCTTCTGGAACCTAATTTCAAGGAACTAGTGCGAGATCACTGGTCACAAACGTCATTCCCGGGTAATGCGGCTCATCGTTTTGCCCTCAAACTCTCCTCTCTGCAGCGGATTCTTGCTTCCTTCAAATTTTCTACGCGTCTGGCCCGGCGGTCGGTCCGCAACGAGGCTGAGGCGATAATTATTAGATTGGATCGCTTGGAAAGCGTCAGGGAACTTTCACAGGAAGAATTATACGAGAGATCAGTAGCGGCTCAGATCGTTTCGGAGGATGACAGGAAAAAAGCAATTGAATGGAGACAACGCTCGCGTCTTCGTTGGCTCAAGGAGGGGGATGCTAATACTGCCTTTTTCCATCGGGTCGCTAGTGCGCGTAAACGATCTAATCGTATCTCTACCATTGAGATTGGGGACGCTATATTTCAGAATGAGCGAGATATGGGTGCGGCATTGGTTAACTACTTCAAGAACTTTTTCAATCGCCTCCCCTCTTCTTCATGGCACTGGATGGCTCCCGGGGCCCCTTCCATCTCTGGCTCAGATGCTGCTAATTTAGCACGGCCTCTATCAATGGAAGAGCTTAAGAGCGCGGCTTGGGACCTTAACGACGATGCTTCCCCAGGCCCAGACGGGTTCCCTATTTCCTTTTATAGGGACTTTTGGGACATTATCGCCAACGACGTTTTGGCTGTGGCACTAGAGTTCTGTGAAGGAAACCGGGGATTCAACAGGGTAAATCGGGCCTCTATGGTTCTCATCCCGAAATCCCAGGGTGCTCGTCGTATTGAGGAATTCCGCCCTATTGCCATCTCCAATGGTATTTACTTGATCATTGCGAAGGCTCTGGCCCGTCGCCTAGCGCCCTTGCTTGCTTCTCTCATTTCTCCCTGCCAAGCGGCCTTTGTTCAAGGGAGGCAAATATCTGACTGCTACGCCCTTGCTTCCGCCATCATTGATGGTTGGCACAGAAATGGAACGAAGGGAGTCCTCTGGAAAATTGATTTTGCTAAGGCTTACGACTCCTTGGATTGGCGCTTCTTATGGTCGGTTTTGAAGTCTCGGGGATTCCCTCCGTTATGGATTTCATGGATCCGTCGATGTGTTACCACGGTTTCCTTCTCCTTATTTCTTAATGGTCGACCGTCTGGGAACTTATTTCAACCGCGCAGGGGAGTTCGCCAGGGATGCCCCCTTGCCCCTCTTCTTTTTGTCTTGGCGGCGGATGTGCTGCCTCGAATGATTCAAGGCGTATACGACGCTGGGTATACTCGAGGATGCTCGTTGGGTGACCTTCATATCCCGCTGATCCAATATGCGGACGACACCTTATGTTTTATCGAGGGGGACCGACTGCAATATTCCGGAATGGTTACTACGGTACATTTATTCTGCGAATTATCGGGGCTCCGCATCAACGAGGACAAATCCAAATTTGTGCCCTTTGATCTCTCGCCTCTGGAGGTCGGGGAATGCTCCTCCATCTTGAGGGCCTCTCTCGGGGCTCTTCCTCTTGAGTACCTGGGCTTATCTCTCTCAGTGGGCAGGCCGCGGTTGCGGGACTATCAGCGGGTGGTGGAGAAGGTCAAGACAAGGCTGGCAGGTTGGCGCTCTTCATTGCTCTCTCGGGGTGGCCGATTGGTGCTTATCAAATCCGTCCTCTCCGCTATCCCTATTTATTTTCTATCATCGCGCGGATTGCCAAAGGGGATTAGACTGCGCTTGGACAGATGTATGAGGGGATTCCTTTGGGGCAAGAATGGTACTGCAAGAAGAGGGATTCATCTGATCGCTTGGGAGGACATTACGCGTCCTAAATGGGATGGGGGCCTGGGTGTGCGGCGGCTGGAGATCATGCGGGATGCTTTCCTTCTCAAATGGGCGGTGCGGCTTTTAGGCCGGGAGGATGGCTTTCTTGTTCAATGCCTTCGCAGTGCGGCGAGTAATGCATTTCTCTCCGTCTTTGACGGTAGATCACATATTCACTCTCCCATCTTTTGGCGCGAAGCCTTCACAGTTTTCAACCGCAATCGGTCCTTATTCCGACCATCTCTCGGCGATGGTTCCTCCTTCCGCTTTTGGACCATGGACTGGTCTGGCAAAGGCATCTTCATGAACCTTTTTCCAAGACTGTATGCGCTTGCCAGGGACAAAGATGCAACGGTGGACTCATGCTGGTCCAACGGCACCTGGTGCCCGATTCTGGTGGATTCTCTCTCTTCTCAACGCCTGATTGACTTCTATGCATTGATGTCCTTACTCGGGGACGCCCCTACTCCATCGTGGGGGCGTGATCACTTCTCCTGGAACGACGGGTCCTTTTCTTCGAAGAAGGCATATTCTGCTCTCCTCCCCATCGATGTGCATCCGGAGGCGTCATTTCGTGATCATTGCAATCTCATATGGGGTCTCAAGCTTCCGGAAAGGGTTGGCATATTCTTGTGGATCCTTAGGCGTGGACGACTTCCTACTCGCGACCGCCTGGTAGCTCTCTTTTCAAACGTTCCCATTTTTTGCGGCTTATGCGACTCGGCTGTTGAGACGGCCGAACACCTCTTCCTCCACTGTGACCGTGTGCGGCCCTTATGGGAGGACGTTGCGTGGCTGAATCTTTCGTCGATGGTATCTTTTTGGGAGAGCATTGCACTCGCTGCAAATCGTCCGAGGGCGGTGAGACTGGTTCCCTTCGCGCGCATTTGGAGTATCTGGCTGGCGAGGAACAAATATCTGTTTGCGGGGCAGAGATTTTACTTAGAAAACATTTGTATTGACGCGAACCGTCTTTGTTCGGACTGGTCACTTGGGTAGCGAATTTTTGGTTACGGGGCGAATGGTCTCATTATTGATATCATTTTCCCCTATGTTTCCCTTTTTCCTCCATCTGTAAGTACTTTCTTTTTCTCCTCTTTAATAAAATGGGGCAAACACCTACGGGTGTCTCCCCCTCTTTGGAGTGTCAAAAAAAAAAAATAAAGACTTGTCTCTCGACACCTTGTCAAAGATGACATATTGAATAATTGAAATGGTACTGAAGAAATGAATAACCTGAGAAGAATGGTTGTTTACTTGTATCCAGTTTTGTTTCCTTTAGAAAGTGGCCTTCTTAAAAAAACATTTGCCATAGCCAGGATTCTAACATAATATCAACAATGTTATGCATAATACCTTTATATTTTGTCTAAGTATTGTCCTTTGCCTATGAATGTGGTTTGTTTTAACTCATTAGATATGAATATCACATGTTCATTCACTTGATATTTTTTGGTACCTCTCCTTCGAATGTCCTAGTTTATGTAGTGTATTTCTTTTGAGTACTGATGCCAATACTCTTTTGTCACGTCTGTCTCATGTCCCTGACATTTCTTAAATGTGTCAAAACTTATTACATATTGGGATGTAGTGAAACCTGAAAAACAAACTTCTATACATTTATTATTGAGATGACTTGAATCCTAATGCATCGGTATGTTTGTCGCTTGTTTGCAACCTTCTCTGATAACGAAGGTGAGTCCCAGACACCCCTAACAGAGGATTCTCAATTCCCAGTCATTAGCCTTGTTCTTTGGGTGGGTGGGGTGGGGGTGCCTAGTAGTAGCTGGTGCATCTCTCCTCCTACATGGGGAACTGAATTAGAGTGCTGTTTATTTTTCGGCTAAGGCACTATGTACTTTAGCATCAAATGTGTCGAACTAGGATATGAAAAAAAGGATAATTAAGCGTTTTGAAGAGACATTTATTGAGATGCCCTTTACTGGTGGTATGACTTGAAAAAATTGCATGTCGCGGACTCTTTGTAGCATTTCATTCTATGTTTGCTTTCATAGGGTCATGTTGAGAGTGTTGTTTGTAGTTCGTGCTCCTTGTTGTTTCACGTATCTGTACAAGACACATATTTGTGTATGTTGGTTCGTATCCATTTGTTATAGTTGTTTCTTGTTACCGAATTTGGGTGAGTACTATTTAACATTATAAAAAGGAATTGTGGTTATTTGCTTGGCCCTACATCTTCTCGGCTTGAACGCATTGGTCTATGCATATGACATATACTGTTTGTTTCAGTGAGTAGAAGAACATAGATATTGACCCAGCATGGTCTTATCCCATGCTCTTTAATTTGCAGATCTTGGATATAGGTTTATCTTGTTGATGGTAACTTTAGATAACACCATGTTATTTCCCCATTTTATCCTCAGTTACTTCTGACATAGCACATTATTAATTGGTGGTGTAGTATTTGTTGGCATTAGGTGGTTTGGATCCATGTAAATTATCGAGACCTGGAAGCTGTTAGGACTTGTGAAAAATTAGACATGCTAGGTGTCAATTGGCCATTATGAAAAAATAGCGATGGGACTGCTGGTGTTGGAAGGCTAAAAAGCCCTTCAGTATGGACACATGCTACTTTAGTATTTGTGGTGCTGAAAGTTATGTGATTTTTCTGGGGCATCTTGATTAAATTTACTATCACTTTATTGTTGATATTGCAACTAAGGTTTGTGCCTGTGCGAGATTGATGCTAACATTCTTGACAAACTTATTTTTTTAGGTTTATAGTATCTTGTATCTCACTATGGATGGTGGTTATGCTTCGAGGAAAAGAAAGCCTGAATCTTTTAGAGACCAGTCCTTCCGAGAGTTTGATTTTCCAGACAAAAACAAAAGGAGAAATATTTATAATGATGTTGACACCCTTTATCGTATGCTCTGCCCGGTGCAAAAGATTGGTAGTGTCCTTGGTAAAGGTGGAAACATAGTTAGTGCCATCAGAGATGAGACTCATGCTAGAATAAGAGTTGCTGATAGAATTCCTGGAGCAGACGAGAGAGTCATCATTATTTATGATCACCCAACATCAGAACCTGCAGGGCAATATCACGATTCTGATGTCAATGTGGTGAAGGAGGGACAGGACAAGCCTCACTGTCCTGCACAAGGAGCCCTTTTAAAGATTTATGACAGGATAGTTGAGGATGACTTTCTGGAAAAAGGTGATAATCACAAAAATAGTGAGGCAGATGAAGTTAGAGTCCGCCTTCTTGTCCCAAGTAACCAAGTTGGCTGCCTTATTGGGAAAGCTGGGGATGTTATTCACAAACTAAGAAGTGAAACTAGGGCTAATATACTTATTCAGGGAGGAGAGCATCTTCCACCCTGTGCTATGATGTCTGATGAGCTTGTGCAGGTAAATGGATTCATGCAATTGGATTTAATTTTGTTGTTTGTGACCTTTTCTTTGTTTTGGTTTCTTCTATTGTTATGGTGAGAATATCATATATAAGATTTTGTTGATGGGATGATAAGTTTAGCATAGTTTTTGTTAAATCTTCAAGTTTGGCCAGTTGTTTGCTTGTTTTTTTATTGTTTTTTAATCTTTCTTTTTAAGTTACTATTCTCAGGTTCAAAAATCGATCATCTAGGTTTTGCTTGATATAATGTGATTTTCAATTGAATCCAATGAATATTTTCCACATCTGTCCTCCAATTACTGAATATTAGTTTGGGCAAGACATCGACTCGTTTTTTTTATTTTTGTTTGTATTTTTTACTTTTGCTACCCTTTGCAGGAATTTATCAATGTTATTTTATCTTTTTTTTCGCAAGCACAGTCATTTTGGGGTTCCGTTTGTCCCCACTCATTAATCAAAGAAAGATATTACAATGAGGCTCATATGAGGCATAACCCCTACAAAGAACACTACAACAACTAGTGGCCAACATGGCCTGCAAAACACAACCAATCATCACTATCTAAAAATTTCTTCAATGCCTCTTTGGCCTTTCTAAATTTTGGGTTCCTTTCTTACATGTTCCCATTTCTGCTGGATCTTCCAGTTGAAATCAAAGCTGTATGCAATGGGACTGTTGCCTTTGTAGGGTTCACTGAGGCCCGCATCTGAATCATTATCTTCAATTTCATCTTCTTCTGCATTGTCGCCAGATAATGCCACCAAGGTATTAAATGATTGAAGTGATGGAATTTCAACCATTTCAATGTTTAGCAAGCAAGGCTGCTGCAGTTGCTGCCTTTTCTGAAGAGACAATGGGGGAGTGGAGTATTTTTCCTCAACTGCTCCATGCTCTTTCTGCAGCAAAGGAGAGGAAAGAAGGGGCATCCTCCTTAAGAGCAGAATTTTCAGATTGCTGCTTCTTTTTGCTTGATTTCTTCCTTTCTTTTTGAATTAGATGTAGGACTCCATCCTTTTCATAATATAGATCCATCCTCATCTCTTCAACATATACACTCCCTTCTCTTGTGAAAATGGGAGATCTCAAGACTTCTTTATCCCCCAGCATAATAACTTTATTTTCAACCTCCATGTCCATTTGTTTCAATGGTTGCTGGGGCATCTTTGGAGATAAAGCATCCAGCACCTTAGCATGTTTATGCTGCTGCATATCCTGTTGCTGCTGCCCATGCATCAGTAATGCATGCTGCTGCCGAGCTGCTCCAAGTGTTGCTGATCGAGGTTTTCCTGCTGATGCTGCTCTCTTAGCTTTTGTTGATGCATATCAGGAATTATTCCGTTCAAAACAACCTCTTATGTTTCTGCTTCTGATCCTCCTGCCGTGCTTTATCAGCTCCAAAACCTTGTAATGGCTTCTGCTGTTTTAACTCTAATGTTTGCTGCTGTGGCTCATTCTTTTCTACTAGTTTCTGCTGTTGCTCATCAGAATCCCCTCCAAAAAAAGCATAAGGACCCGTTCGGGTAGCTGGGGGGTTTACCCCCCTTGCCTGTTTTCCTCTCTCCATGCGGGTCACACATTTTATCCTTTTTAATACAGTAAATAATTCAAATCCTTTTCATCAATTCCATCAAAAAATAATATATTATACCATCATATCATATAAAAATTATAAACTATTCCACTTCTACTCGCTTTTCCAAACTTCAATATAATCACATCACAATAACTACTCACTTTTTCAAACTTCAATACAATCATATCACAACAAACGCACTTCAAACCCATCCCCAGTTTAACCTTCTATCCAAACACCAAAACACAAAAATGGGTCATCCTCTACCAGTTTAACCCGCCCTAACCCGCGTACCAAATGCAACCTAAAGATGAGAGCTCCTACTATTTTGACCCATAGGCAAACAATTTCTGAACTTTGACCTGCTGCTGCTCCATAGTAGGAAAAAGGAATAACTACCTCCTTATTCAAATGACTTAACTTATTATCACCTGAAGATGCTGTAGTTACAACAGTTTTAGGAAAAAACTTTGATAGTGTTCCCACCGCAATTCCTCAAAGGTAGAAACTTCTTTTTCAACATCCAAAGGAATCAAAGTTTCTCTTCTTCAAAAGATTGCTTCAACTGCTGATGGAGATTGCCGAGTGTTCTGTTGTTGCAGCTGCTGTTCGGAACTCTGTAGTACAGGTAATACATGGGCCCATTTCAAGTGATACATGGGCCTATTTCTTATTCACCATGTCTTTATTTCCAGCATTATCCTCTACTTTTCTGAGTTTGCCATATTTCACAACAGTCAGGGCAGAATTTTGGGATTTTCTCAAAGATCGCTTTTTATTTAAAAATTTGACTCCCATTATGAATCATCACATGATGAACCAAGGGTTTCATTAGATGAATTTCCACAAATACCCTTAGGGTGCGTTTGGTTAGTGGGTTACCCCGAGGTAACTTGGGGAGGATAACCCGTTTTTATGTTTGAATCATCACATGATGAACCAAGGCTTTCATTAGATCAATTTCCACAAATACCCTTAGTGCCCGTTCGGTTGGGGGGTTACCCCCCAATTTGGGCGGGTTACTTCCCAAACCCCACATCCCTAACCCACTAGTGGGACCCACTCCCTTCCCATCAAAAAAATTATATATTATACCATCATATCATCTAAAAATCATAAAATACTCGATTTCTACTCACTCTTCCAAACTTCAATACAATCACATCACAACAACCACCCACTTTTTCAAATTTCAATACAATCATATCTTAATAACTATCAACTTTTTCAAATTCCAATACAATCACATCACACAAACCCTCCCAACCCTTAACCCACCAGCCAAACACATAAACACAAAACCGGGTTATCCTCCCCTGGATAACCCACGAACCAAACACACCCTTAGGGTGCGTTTGGTTGGTGGGTTACCCCGAGGTAACTTGGTGGGTTACCCCGAGGTAACAGTCTAGTTGAGCTTCTGGGGACCAGCTTCTCGGGAGACCTGTTCTTGCTGGGTTCGAAAAGATGCGGCGTTAGAGGCCTTCTTGGGGACCAACGTTCTCGTTTGATTCATGCAGGACCTCAGGGAGGAATCGTGTGGAGGGATCTTCGTTTTGCAGACGGTGCCTGCTCGGAACTGGAGGTTTGTGTGGCTGAGGTCAGGGGGGTCCCTTTCTTATCTAGATCCGTTCATTGCCTTCGATGTCCTCTTCGAAGGTGGGGTGAGGTTCTGGCCGTTACCAGCGACGGCCTTGCACCGGGAGATGATCCTGCGGTAACGAGGATCCTTTTGGAGTGCAACAAGGCCTTCCTCGATCGGGCGGTTGGGCAGGTGTTCTTCGAAGTGTTAAATTTGGGAAGATTCTTCTGTAGAATCGAGCTCTCTGTGGTGCTGCCGCCGCCGCCTCCCTCCTTGCCGGAGCGGCGGGCTATTGGGGGGGAGGCCAACAACAGAGTCGTTCCGTTTTCCGAGGAGTTGCAGCCGCAGTGGGGTTTCGCATCGATGTTCTCGCCGCAATTGGGGGCGTCTTTGGAGGATGCGCCTTGCTATGATGTTTACGTAAGGCCCTCTCCCGCTGTTGTACGTGAAGCCCATCCCACCGCATGGAATTGTTGCGTGGTAGCCGCCCTCGGGAGTACGCGGGGGGACGTGGCAGGCGGTTGGGATGATATGGAGGGTAGGTGCACGAGTTTCGGTGGAGATTTGACATTCTCGGTGGGGTCGCAATGCTCTGCCCTTCGGATCTTCTCCCCTGGCATTTCCCTTCTGGGGCGTGCCGCCTCTCCCTCATTCGGTCCCGTGCGTCATTCGGTTAATCGGGTTGCTGACGCAGGCCTGATCCACCTTTCCAAGGCGGATCCTTTCTCTGCTCCGGGTCGGGCGGGTGCGCTTTCGGGTTCGGGGCCCCCTCTGGACTCTGTTCTGAAGATGGACCCGGGCGCCCTGCTCCTTTCTTCTTCTTTGCCCCCTACCTTGCATTCAGGTCCTATGTCTATCAACCAGCAGCCGGAATCTTCCTCGCCTCAGGCCGGAGCTTCGTCAAGGGTGGGGGTTTCTCATGGGGAAGAGCCGGAGTCCCGTGATGATATGGCTTCAGACTTCGAGTCGTCGAAGAGATCTTGCAAGCGATACAGAAGAAGGCGAAGCGCTCGTTCGCGGTCTAGGGAGCACCACACCTGCCAGTCCTTCGAAGAGGCGGTGGCGGAAGCGGCGGGGGTGGTACCTTCAGGGGGTTTCAACAAGGTTTCTAAATGACGGTCCTCTCTTGGAACGTTCGGGGCATGGGGGATGCGGCTAAGAGAAATACCCTGGGCTCCAGATTCAGGGAGTGGGGGTGCGACGCTGTCCTCCTGCAAGAAACCAAATTGGCCTCTCTGAACGATGATGTTTGGCGCTCCCTCATGGCGGGGGATCTTGATCAGTTCTCTGCTCTTCATGCGTCGAGGAGTGCTGGCGGGCTGCTTATCGCCTGGAAGTCTTCTCGGTTCTCCCTTGTCTCTACTGTGAAGGGAAACCACTCCATCTCGGTTCTGCTCTCCAGGAAGGACGACTCTCTCTCTTTGGTTCTCTCTTGCGCCTACGGTCCTTGCGATGCGGCGAGAAGGAAGGAGTTATGGGATGAGCTTCGCAACATCTCCGTGGACTTCGCGGGTTTGCCTTGGCTTATCGGGGGTGATTTTAATGTCACTCTTCGTTCGTCGGATAGACCCCGGTCCAGGGGAGGATCTGACCCGGGATCGGCGGAGTTCAAGGCCTTCGTCAATGACTTGGCTCTGCAAGACTTAACGGCGACGGACGTCAGGTTCACTTGGAGGAACTCCTCTTCGAAATCGTGCATTGACAGGTTTCTCGCATCGATGGCTTTCATGGAGCTTTTCCCTTTGGCGGTGGTCCTCTCGCGTCCTCGCGCGTTCTCCGACCACTCTCCGATCGTCTGGGAGTCCCAGGTGTCTTCCCCGGTGGCTGGGTTCTTCAGATACGAAAGGTGTTGGATGCTTGAGGATGATTTCCGCGGGCTGGTGGCTTCTTCTTGGGCAGAACCCTGCGAGGGTCGATCGGCGGTTGTCAGGTTTCGGAAGAAATTAGAGCGTCTGAGGGGCGTCCTGTCCCAGTTCAAGAAAAGATCGCGGGAGGCTAGGCTTTCGGCGAGGAAGGAGGCGGAGGCTATCGTCGCCGAGCTGGACTCATTGGAGGGGCTGAGGGAGCTCTGTGCTGACGAGCTGGCTTCCAGGTCGGCGGCGGTGGCTGCGGTGGAGAGGGAGGAAAGGAAGAGGGTGGCGGAGTGGCGCCAGCGGGCGAAGCTAAGGTGGATCAAAGAAGGAGACGCGAATTCCTCTTTCTTTCATAGAGCAGCTTCAAACAGGAGGCGATCAAATTTGGTTCGCTCGATGTCGTTTGGGGGGCGCGAGGTGGTGGGCGACGAGGCGATTGAAAATGCGGTGGCGGGCTACTTCAGGGACTTCTCTTCGGCTCGTTTACCTCGGCGCTGGCACTGGCTGGGGGAGGATGCTCCTAAGCTTTCCTCCGTGCAATGTGCGGAGTTGACTTACGGCTTCTCCATCGATGAGATAAAGGCTGCTGTGTGGGATCTCAATGCCGATGCCTCCCCGGGTCCCGATGGCTTCCCTATCGCTTTCTACAAGGACTTTTGGGATGTGGTGGGTCAAGAGGTTGGGGAGGTTGTGGCGGAATTCTCTTCGGGGAACTTGGGCTTCGATGGGATTAATAGGGCTCTTATCGTTCTTATCCCGAAATCTCAATCTCCAGCTGCTATTGATGACTTTCGCCCTATTGCTATATCAAATGCTTTGTACTTGATTGTTGCGAAAGTGCTGGCGAGAAGGCTGGCGGTGGTTTTGGATGGTCTGATCCATCCCTCACAGGTGGCCTTCATCCCCGGCCGTTTGATCTCTAATGTGACGGCTCTTGCCTCTGAGATGGTCGACAGCTGGGTGAGGCGGGGGAAGCAGGGCTTTCTTTGGAAGGTGGACTACGCAAAGGCGTATGACTCCTTGGACTGGAGCTTCCTCTGGGATGTGCTGCGTGCTCGCGGCTTCCCGCGTTTGTGGATCTCCTGGATGCGCCGATGCGTTTCTACGGCATCCTTCTCAATCATGTTGAATGGCCGTATCGTTGGTAGCCGGTTTCAGCCCAGGAGGGGTGTTCGGCAGGGGTGCCCTCTGGCACCCATGCTCTTCGTCATTGCCGCTGATGTGCTCCCGAGAATGGCGGATAGGGTGATCACGAGGGGCTTCTCATCGGGGTTCTCGTGTAACTACAAGAACACTCCAACCCTTCAGTATGCGGACGACACCATCGCCTTCATTGAGGGGGGTCTGGAAGAGGTCAGAGGGATGGCTGTCACTTTCGCCATCTTTAGTGAACTCTCGGGGCTACGGATCAACCATTCCAAGTCCAAGTTGATCCCTTTCGCTTGGGATGATCGGTCGGCGGCGGCTTGTGGCGTGCTTCTGGGGTGCTGCCCTTCTGCTCTTCCGATCGATTACCTGGGTCTACCGCTGGGCGCGAGAAGGTCGAGATTGTCCCATTGGAACATGGTGGTGGAAAAGGCGGAAAGAAGGCTTGCTGGGTGGAGTGCGGCGATGCTATCCCGGGGTGGACGTCTTGTGCTTATTAGGTCGGTCTTGGCCGCTATTCCAATCTATTTTCTGTCGAATTGGGCTATTCCGGTGGGGATTAAGAGGAGGCTTGAGGGACTTATGCGGAACTTTCTTTGGGGAAGAAGGGGTTCCGCGTCGCGGGGCATCCATCTGGTGGCCTGGAAGGATGTGGCGAAAAGGAAATGCGATGGTGGGCTCGGCATTCGTAACCTGGATGTGGTCAACGATGCGCTGATGCTTAAATGGGTCAACAAGCTTTGGGGTAACGCCTCCGGGTTCTTTCCCTCTATGCTGCGTGATATTCTCTCCATTGGGGTGGACATGCTGCGGGACGCCGACTCTGCGCGCTCTGGGACGCCTTTCTGGAGGGGGATCGCCTCGGCGGCTAGGCGGTTCTCTCATCTGTTCAAGCCGATCCTGGGTGATGGCAACTCGCTGCGTTTTTGGCACGACGCATGGGCGGGGGACGCCACCCTCGGTAACTCCTTCCCTCGTCTCTGTGCCTTGGCGTCTGACTCTGGTGCATCGGTGGCTTCCGCGTGGGGCGGGGACAACTGGTTCCCTTCCTTTGCTGCCAACCTCTCCGACGAGCGCTTTGATGACTTCTTAAACCTCCTGCAGCAGCTTAGGGATGCCCCGACGCCATCCATTGGTAGGGATCACCGGGTCTGGCGTGACGGCGCCTTCTCTTCGAGGCGGGCATTCAAGATGATCTCGCATGAACCAATCTCTGATCGGACCCCCCTTTGCAAAGATTTGGGGTGGCTGTGGCGATTAAATTTGCCGGAGAAGGTGGTTTTCTTCCTGTGGCTTTTGCGCCGTGGTAGGGTTTTGACCCGCGATAGATGTGCTAAGTTTCTATCGGGGGTTGACTCCTTGGAATGTGTGCTGTGTGCCGGCGATCTGGAGACTTTGCAACATCTTTTTTTCTGTTGTCCGTGCTCGGCCATCATTTGGGCGGGCCTCAATGTGGCTTGGATTGACGCTTCTTCGGCCGACTCGTTCTGGGTCACTTTGCGCTCTCGTGCTGATCGGCCAAGGAGGGAATTGCTCCGCCCCCTCGCTTGCATCTGGGCGCTGTGGCTAGCTAGGAACGCGAAGATTTTCAGGGGCCAAAGGTTCTACAGGGAGAACGTTTTAGCGCATGTTGATTTACTTCTGGGTGACTGGCTGCTCCGGTAATGCTGTGGCCTCGTGTTGTTGCTTGGGTTGTGGTCTGGTGTATCGACAGGGATCCTCTCGATCCCTGATGTTTACATCCCTTTGTACTTCTCTTCTCCACTCCCTCGCTTGGTCTTTTTAATAAAATTTGGGGCGAACACCACCATGTGTCTCCCCCGAAACGTTTTGATTTCAAAAAAAAAACTTGGAGGAGGATAACCCATTTTTATGTTTTGTTTTTGGATAGAGGGTTTTGGGTTGAAAGGCTTTGTTGTGATGTGATTGCATTGACGTTTGGAAAAGTGAGTAGTTATCACGATGTGATTGTATTGAAGTTTGGAAAAATAAGAAGTTGAGTAGCTTATAATTTTTAGATGATATGATGATATAACATATTTTTTTGATGGAATGGATGAAAGATAACTGATTTGTTTAATGTATTAAAAAAAGAGAGGGAGAGTGGGTCCCGCATGAGACAGAAAGAGTAAGTTTTGGGAGAAACCCCCCCAAAAGGGGGTAACCCCCTACCCGAACGGGGTCTTAGGTAACTTGGTCTATTAAATTCTCACACATCCTTGTCCACGGTATCATATTTCCCCACAGTATTTGCAATAGATTTAATGATGTCTGGGTTGTCCAGATGGATATTTAGGCGTGGAAGCACAATCCATACCACAACTTGAGTTGATCTCAGCTAAGGTCTGAAACAGGGAGACCAACAAAATCTAGAAATCCATTGCCCAAATTTAAAGTCCCCCAATGCATACATCCTGACAATCTTTTTCATCTGCAACACGAATCAAATCATGCTTTGAATCTTGAGCATTCAGATAAAAATCGTGATGATTCTCCATTCTTTTAACCCGATAAATTCTTTAACTCCAGAAGGTCAGCTTTTGAGTTTTGAAAACGAGCCACCAAGAAATTGGAGAAAGGTTTTTGAAGTTTCTGCAGTTCTTCCTCTGAAACATCTAAAACTTGCTCTTCATTATGATTTCAGCACTTCTAATTGGCACCACATCTCCAAATTTTGGAGTAGTGTGAACCCCTTTCATCACATAAACAAAGGATGAATTAATGCCATTTATTTCTTTACCCGCTTTATTCTCTTCAGCCATTTTCTTTAAAACATTCTTCCGACCAAAAAGTATCAGAGCCAAGAAGTATAGTAATGTTATTTTGTCTTGAGTAGTTAAGGTTGCATTTTTTTGGAAGTTTTCAATTATTTAATCTATGTTAAACTCTGCATGTCTTTGTTAGTATCCAAATTGTAAAATGCGCATTATATCCGCATTTGACTGTTTGCATCCTAACCAACTCTGTCTTCACCTATCTTAACTTTGTATTTATATCATTCAGCAATAGTTTTTTAGGAGGAAAGCAGTAACTATTTCATGACAAAAATCTCTTGTAAGGAAAATTTTGATCATGAAATTATAATTTCTTAAACTTTGAATTATAAATATATTGTGCTGTGGATGTATGGTATGTGTAATCTATTACGACAGTGTATACCATATCCTCATTTGATTGTTATCTTCTCATCACTCAATCCTTATTTTTTTACATCAGCTAAATGCCCTGTATAATTGCAGCTTTTCTTTCCATCTTATAGTTAGCTAAATGTCGACAGAAACTGGCATTATCTGATAGTACTAATATGGCTGTAATTTTTCATGAAACTGGATAAATTTGACATGATAACTTTCACACTGTTTACTGTATTCATAAATTTAAGTTCGAGAATTTCATAAAAATAGCAAAACTTGAAAATCTTTCTGAGCAATTAGTTTTGAAGATTTCCTTTTTCCCTTTCAATTAAAGCCAAGCTTGTAAAATTCATCCGACTTGGCCGACTAGTGGGGGGGGGAGGGTAGCCGATTCGACTAGACTAGTTAGCCAACTAATCGACCGACTTTTACATAGAGATTTTTTATTTTTTAGTTTGTTTTTTTAAAGCAAACATATTCTAATATGCTTAATGTTATTTAAATCAACTAATTCTTTTGTTTCATTATGATAATATAGAAAATGTACAAACCTATGTAATTATATAGTAATATATGTATAAAAATTGTTGTATATATTTAAAATAATTAAAAAAAATTCAAAGCTGACTAATGATTGACCAAGCTTTGAAAAAAATAAACGACGGGACGGGGTGTTTTCCCTGGTGGCGAGGTGAGGCGTAGCCTCGAGGTGGTCAAGGCGTGAGCCTCAGTTTGTAAAAGAAAATATTTACAAAAAGTATAATATATTTTGATGAAATGATATAATCTGACATACATAATATATAACATTGTAATATATAATGAAATTATGAAGATAATAATATGAAAAAAGATACGTCAATTCCATATTCCATAAATCTT
Source organism: Ottelia alismoides (assembly GCA_037367405.1). Classification (NCBI taxonomy): domain Eukaryota; kingdom Viridiplantae; phylum Streptophyta; class Magnoliopsida; order Alismatales; family Hydrocharitaceae; genus Ottelia; species Ottelia alismoides. Next base: position 120,962 of record JAZKJV010000747.1, on the reverse strand, counting down.
TCTACTAAATTTCTACCCAATCAAAAAGGAAATCAGTTACCACTAAAATATTTATGAAAAGGGAGTCATTGACGATAGTTTTCATTAAAGATATTCGAGATGTTGGTATTGAATTATATGATTTGAATCGTAACTGTATGTTTTGCTGAACCTATTTGAGGAACGGTTCGATGTCTCCTTGTGCCACCATACCCTACAAGTACGAGGATCTCGTCGAGCATGGGGGTTGCCCCCCCTTGTGGGGGTTGCAGGGGACAGTGCTTCCGTCCCAATTTTTTTCTTTTATGTGTATTCAGATTCACATGCATATGAGATTTGCGGGTGCATATGTTTAAGGGTGTAATATTAAGAGTGCACTGAAATAATTGGACATGTTAATGGTAAATTTGAATAAGAAAGAGGACAAATTTAAGCATTCATCTTGTATAAATATATTCTCAACAAACGGATGTTTATGAACATTTGAAATTGCCAATTGAACCAATTATTTTATTAAAAAATGTTGGATAAATCCGTATCGCCTCAACAGTCGCCTTGCCCTTCCTCACCGCCTCGCCTTGCCTCGATCGCCTCAGTCATCCGAGGTGATCGCCTCAGCCAGGGGGTCCGAGGCTGTCGCCTCGAGGCTCTTTTCCTCCACCTAATTTCGCCTCGAGCACCTTTGCGTCTTGAGGCACATTTTTCTGAGCCATGTGGCTGACTAAATCTGGTTAGTCACCCGACTGTCGATTAATCCTTAGCCAGTGACCCTGTCGATCGAGTACCGACTGCCACTTTCTGTAACCTTGATTAAAGCAAGTTTTGAGTTGGGTAAAGATGCACGAGCTGCATTAGGTAATGTCAAAGTGAAGGGTTTACATGGTGTTATGTGGGAGAGAATGAATGAGGGTTGATGGCTTTCTTCTTTTCTTTTTGTAAGTGACTTTTTTTTTGTATAAATAGGTTCTTACCTGTTTTAGGAAAAAATACGAATGAATAATCAATGGTTCTCTAAAATATAGAATTAAGACAAAGTGAAAATGAAATATTTAAAGTTAGTGTTATTGATCATATGTATGTATAAGTAGGTCTAATACCTTTTTCAGAAAAACATGAATGGATAATCAACTGGTACTTAAAATATATAAGTAAACACATCTAATGTAGAGATAAAACTAAGGAAATGTGTAAAGCAGAAGTGTCAAATCTAGAACAAGATGAAGCATTGATTTATGCGGAGATGAAGCATTTATTTATGCGGAACTCTACTCCTTCAATGAGATGAAATCATAGGATAAAGCCACATTGGGATGGTTCTTTTATCGAGTTTTGCTTAATAAGTGCAAGGGGTGTGTGGTTCTATTTTTAACCCCACCAGCTCAACCAAGTGATGGACTAAACTCTCCACACGTAGAGGCTCAATTATACAAATATCTCGTGCTCTCTCTTAAGCTGGAGCATGGGATGCTCGTCATCTTGAATGATACGAAACTCCACATACACAAGCCGATTACATTATTAGATATAACTCTCAATTGTATCTTCTCGCTCTTGTGATTCGAGGAATTTGCAATTTTGATGGGCTTTGAATGCTCTGGATATAGAAGTTAGAAAAGGAGTTTCAATGGTTAGTGCTGCCATGTTACGATGATCTGAACAAATAACTTCTATCATGAAGTCGGTGTTATCATTCTCTCTCAATGAGATCCTCGAATCTTGCTTCTCCCTTATTGGCTCAAAGAATCAGATCCATACATTGGAGTCCTTTTTGGCTCTTTTTTTTATTGAGCCTATACCACATGTCTCTTACGTACATAGTCTACAATAAGACTTTGAGTCTAAATCTATCGTGTGGGGGCCTCTTTAACAAAGCATTAGATACCCACATTTTATACCGAACAAGAAGGTGTTCTTAGACACTTTATCCATGTGGATGTGGGAGATACAATATTCAATAAAAAAATCTCCCTCCATCTTCTTCTCCCCCTTTATTCCTCGGTCATTTTCTTTTTCTTTTCTCTTTCTTTGTTTTGTCTCGTTTTCCCATCATTTTCTCCCATTGTTTTTATGTTTTTAGTTGTTCCTTATTTTTTAAATGACGCACCCCTCTTCCTTTTGGCTTTTACAGAGGTTAATTTTTTTAAAATAAAGTGATGGGGTCAAAGGCCCCATCTCTTTCTTCCTTTAATAAAGGATTCCACCCCAACTACTGTAATGCTTCGATTATGGTTTAAAGAAGCTGCACCCTTGTTTCTCGTTAGCATCACCTACAAGAGATGGATGTGAGCAATGCTCGCTCTGGGTGGAGGGGCAATAAAATAGCATCTCGATCTTCTTTGTTGGTATGTCAATTAGGAATGAGTAGGCACTATACGACAACACCACCGTTGAGATCCACACCACCATCTCCTTGTCCTTGCAAGCTTCAAGTCCTACCATCGTCGGAGGCCTGCATCCCTCCTCGTGACCAGTGGTATTGGACTTCATTGATGTCGTTGGAGCCTCGCGTTATTGAATGATCATGGCTCACTATCGCGCCTTCATCGATCTTGACAATTGTGTTTAAATGGTTTGCTGTGACGACCAAACACTATTGTCGACTTTTCTTCTTTTCAATGATCATGCAGTGAGATACCATCAAGTACTGTTCATTATCTTTATGGTGCATCACACAACCTTTGTCTGAGTTAATCAACCCCATGATGTGGTATTTAGTGTTTTTGATCCCTTGGAATAATGACTTGTGTTCTTCATACGAGAAAAGTTGATCTTTTATGAAAACACGTCCGTAAACAAACTTGAGGGTATAATATGGACACATGTTACTTGCATGCATGATTTGACATCAATCTTCAAGAAAAGATTGATAGAAAGAATGTAGTACAAACTTCTAGAATAAATCAATTATAAATAGCATAACAAATGGATCTTGAAATTGATAAACAAATCACAGATTGACATGGAATATTTGCCTCAATTCAGATATATTTTTGGTTGTTCTCGAACTTAGATCCAAGTAATTAAGATCTCTTTGGATAGTCTTCTTCCAATACTTTGTGGTTCTTCTTTGCTCTCTCTTAGCTGACTCAACATACCAAATCTCGCATCTTCTATCCGGTGTATCAAACAAATGGATCTTGAAATTGATAAACAAATCAAAGATTGACATGGAATATTTGCCTCAATTCAGATATATTTTTGGTTGTTCTCGAACTTAGATCCAAGTAATTAAGATCTCTTTGGATAGTCTTCTTCCAATACTTTGTGGTTCTTCTTTGCTCTCTCTTAGCTGACTCAACATACCAAATCTCGCATCTTCTATCTGGTGTATCAAACAAACCTCCTTTGCAAATGGTCAAACCACCTTAAGTGGTTCTCTCTCATCTTATCCTCAATCAAAGCTACACCAACTTTCTTTTTTATCACATCTTCTCGAATACAATCGTTTTGTGTTTGACCTACACATCCATAGCATTTTCATTTTTGCTACTATTATATTCTGCACATGTCTATGGTTCACTTGCCAACATTCGGATCCATTGAGCATAACAAGTCTTACAATTGCTCTATAATACTTTCCTTTGATTTTCAAATGATTTTTTTATCACATAAAGCAATAGAGGTTCCTCTCCTTGTCAGCCAACCTGCATTTATCTTGAGTAACATCTCCATCGATTTCCCTATCATGTTTCAAAATAGTCTAATCCACAAATAATTAATAAAAATATATAAACATCATGTGGTCGCACAAACTGTGTATGCACCTGCATGTGCTTGTATGCTAGGTGTATCAAACTAAATTCTTTAAGTGCATTTTTATACAATGTACGATATATGTTTGTTCCACATAGCATCATATTAGACAATATACATTGCATATGTAGTTTGCATTATAGATAGAGCTTGTATGCAATTAGGCTTTAGCATGTACTTGTTTTGACCACTTGTTTACTTTTATCAGTAGTTTTTGACTTGTATTAAGGTGGTCAATGGGTTGCTATTTTTGCATTGATTTGATTAATGTTTTTGAAAAAAATTACGTGTACATGATTTTTTTTTAAAGTAATGTTTAGATTTGTGTACATGCATTAAATTTTATTGAGTACTTGAAAATTTCTATTCTATTGTGAACTGAAATAGTGATAGTGAAACACCTTTATTTTTTAAATTAAAATATGTGCAACCACACAAATCACATATTGTCGTGCGTATTAATGCAGTTACCTATTGGAAGTAATATGAAATCTACGTATCACATGACAATTGTTGGTCTTTATGTTAACATGTTGTGAAGAAGATATTTTCAGAAAAAAATGTTGTGAAGAAGGTGCGCCATGGAGATTTTGAGGAGGTTGTCTTTATGCAATTTCAATCATGATTTGACCTTAAGATAGGGCGTTGAACGTTTTCTTTCGTTGAATGGTTTTCTTAAGAATCTTTATGGTCTTTATCAAATCTTGAGACATAATTACGGAATCCCTTATAGGTGCTTGAGGGTAAGAGCTTTATTAAATAATATTCAAACCACTCATTATCAGGACATGTAGAGGTATTGCATTTGTTTCATTGACTTGGACCATAGTCCTGATTACTGATTAGTGACGACGAGCATGGGAAGTGCCGACAAGCATGGGATTAGAGAAGTGAACCGAGTGCTTGCATATCACTTTGCCATTAATGAAATGTGTCCATTGAAATATTTTATTCAATTAGAGGTAGCCCGCAACCACAAAGGATTGGTTTTGTCATAGAGGAAATTTGTTGTTGATATGTTGCATGAGATTAACATGTTGGGGGTTGAAACTAGTCCAGATTCCTATAGATCTTAAGGTTATTTAATATTAGGAGGAGACACTTATATATGTCACGTGGACCTATATTATTAGCTTCTAGGATAGCTCCCCTTTCTTAGTATCTTTAGGTATGGCATATCCTTTATAACAGGGAAACTTAGTTGACGAGCATGCGTATGCAAGCTCATTGAGATACAACTATAATAATCTTAATGTACATCAAGATTGCCCAAGATTAAGAATTCTTTATAAAAGGATACTGTTTGATGAGATACAACCATAATAATCTTAGTATACATCAAGATTGCCCTAGATTAGTAATTCTTTATAGAAGGATACCACTTGATATGGCAACATATTGTAATGCATGTTATGTAGGGTATCTTGCAAGTAGGAAGTCTATCACTGGCTTTTGCACTTACCTCCAGGACAACCTGATCACACGGAGTAAGAAACCATAAATGGTATCTTGGTCGAGTGCAGAACGCTAATACAAGATGATGTCCTCGACAACAACATATATCCAGTGGATTCAAGCTGTGTACTTTACTGGCTGTTATCTTCCAGTGGATACAATACATATAACAACACATTCCCATGTTTCTTGAGAGAACTAAATTTACAGATGCTAATTGACATTTCATTGGGGTCCTCGTCTGTTGAGGACTTATGCTTACTTATAATGTTCCTTTTACAGATCAAATCACATATATGTTTAGGAAGGCATTTTCCAAAATTTTTTCTGAGTGATGCTGTTTCCAATTTTCTGTCAATGGTTCTTACATATACCCACACCTTGCATGATCTCCTTCAATTGAGTTATTGCCAAGAGGATTTGTACTAATTCAATCCTTAAAAGTTGAGGTCTTTTTGGTCTTTTCTCCATGATGAACGGAGTCCAACATGAGCGAGGGAATTGTTATTTCCTAAACCATGAGAATCACCTCTGCTACTATCGATCGAACCAACGTTGTGGAATACCATATTCCTGTAATTGTTGTGCAAACAATCACAATCTTTCCCCCATCAAGTATAAGGTCCTACTGTTGTCATTGGTCACCATAATCACCCCACAATCAGCCTTCATCCTTGAAGCGTGCATCTGACACCTATAAACTTGTGTGGCAATGCTACCTCACATTGGAATACACGCCATGATACTGAATGGATCCCGGCTTCTTATGTTATAGTTTGAAGAAACCCAAGTCCTAGTGAGTTCTCGAATGTCCTATCTTGGAAGGATAGTTCAATAGTTATCTTTATGTTATAATTTGAAGAAACCCAAGCCCAAGTGATATCTCGAATGTCCTATTTTGGAAGGATAATTCAATAGTTATCACTAGAACAATCAAGTTGGTCCGTGCTTCTACATTCTTGCATAACTTCAACTAAGCCCTACCTTTAAACTTGTGGGCACTTGCTAAAGGCCTCTTGTTTTCATCAGCGACCACAATCACTCACTCACGCACATTATCATAGTTTTAATCCTCAAAGCTTGTATCTGATACGTATTGGAAACACTTTAGTAGGATGCTTTCTATGGAGGCAGTTCTCCCCATAGTTGTAGAAAATAGTTGAGTAGCCCGCTTGGGATCGTTTAGTCAAACTCGGGTGCTGGCTGACAAGACTAGCCTGACCATTGGCGGGCCAAACACTTAAGCAGACTAGTAGGTCAATTAAGAAATCAAGTTGGTTTAGCTAGAAACCTTATTACTCGCTTAAACACCTGTCTGATAACTTGTGTTTTGTCTTACAAACATACTATTGGACAAGCACTTTTTCTCTATGCTCTTTTATAAAAAACCCCACTCGGAAAAATACTAGCCCCACATGATTGCCATATTCCTTTTTGGCCTCTCATGCTCGTGCTTCATCGGTTGGGTGATGCTAGCACCTCACTCTCACTTCCTCTCCTCGGACCTTCGTTTATTGCTTCCGGATTTATTCTTGAACCCTTCATTGCTAGCAATACACTCGGTAGCAATACACTCGGTAGCAATACATCACCTAATGTTGTCAGCAGCTTCCTTACGCCTCACTTCCTCTCCTCGGACCTTCATTTATTGCCTCCAGATTTATTCTTGAAGCCTCCATTACTAGCAATACCCTCGCTGGCAATACATCACCTAATGTTGCCAGTAGCTTCCTTACGCCTCTGCATGTCCCCTTTTTGCCAAGGTTTTAAAAACCGAACCAAACCGGCCGGTTGAACCGGTTAAACCAAGAACCGGAAGGAAAACGGTCCAACCACCCGGTTTTTATTCAGAAAATAAAAACCAGTCAAAACCGGTCAAAACCCGGTTGGACCGCTTAAACCCGGTTGAACCAATTGAACCAAACCACCGGTTCAACCATCCATTTTGACAAAAAAATTGATAATTGATAAAATGTAAACTTTTAAAAACTATTCATCTCCTCACATCGAACCCAGAATATAATACTCATTTATCTCTTCTCCTTCCACATGTGTCAATGATCCATTATCACCTCCTCCTTCCTGTCATATAAGCATTGCCTCTCTTCTCACATATTACTTGAGTTTGTCTTCTTCGAACAACAACAAAGGAAGAATAAGTTGTCATACTAATATTACGAGAAGTAATACATTAAAAATACTTGTTATTAATTAAAGTTTAGATAGTTTTAAAATTGTTAATTTTATACATCACACACATATGAACTTAACAAAATAATGCCCTTTTTGAGTTTTTCTAATAAATTTATACCCTAATATTTAGCAATGTCTTTTGCGCTCCTATATTCTTAAAAAATCCACAATATTATCCTTACGTTGGTATAATATAGGAGCACACATGTGCTAATAAAATGTTACTACTATCCGTTTTGTAAAAATATAGGGGACGTACAATTGTAAAAAAAGGGAGTATAAGTGTTATTGGAAAAACTTGGAAGGACACGAGTATATAGATCCTCTAAAGATATGATGTAGCATTTTTCATATTTATGTGTATGATACTACCGGTCTAACTCGGTTCGACCCGGTTAAACCATATGAACCAAACCAACAGTACAACGGTTCGATCTTTTCCAGTTTTTATGAACTGCTGATGTCATCACCGGTTCGACCGGTCGGTCCCATTGGTCCGACCATAAAAACCAAAAACCGATACTCGCCCGGTTCGATGTCCGGTTCGGTTTTTAAAACCTTGCTTTTTGCCTCCTCCCCTCTCGCTTTCACTTGCCTCCTCTGGAACTATGGTAATGTTTTTTCTTCATTTGTTTCTCTTTTTTTACATTTTGAATAATAAAAGATGATTTGCATGCACAAAAGTATACTAATGGATTTTTGTAATATAATTTCTATTTAATTGCTTTAGGCAAAAGCTATTCTAACATTCATATGATCACTGTTGTAAAAGTCGACTGACTAGGCCGATTAGTCGGTCCGACTAGTCAAGTCGATGGGGTAGCCGATTCGACTAGGCCTAGTTCGCGGGCCGACTAGTCGGCCTAGTCAGCCGACTACAAGACCGACTTTTACATAGAGATATTTTTATTTTTAGTTTTTTGATTTTTTTAATAGTGAACTTATTCTAACATGCTTAATGTTATATTTAAAAACAATTGCTTCTTTTATTTCATTTTGATAGTATAAAAAATTTAAAAATCAATGTAAAAAATATAAGAATATGTGTATAAAAATTAATTTATATATTTAAAATAATATAAAAAATTCAAAATCGATTAATGGCTGACTAAATCCGATTAGTCACCCGACTACCGATTAATCCTTAGTCAGTGACCCTGCTGTCTGAGTACCGACTACCACGATGCATTAATGGTTGCTCACAAGATATCCATGGATATGGTGGACATCGTGCACTGCTCTTTCCATTGATTTGACTTTGTAAGAGATAAGTAAAGAGTCAAAGGTGAAGTGTGCAATTACAAAGGTAAGAAATCTTACTGTTTTCATTTATGCACACACAAAGACACTAATCTTGATTCTGAAGTTCCATAATAAGAGTGACATCGGTAGTTTTGGGCAAACACGATTCACAACAACTTTTCTCACGTTGGTAAGTATTTTTGGAAAAAAGACAAATGGTGGTTGATGCTCTTTTGATGAGTAGAGGAATTGTAAGGGACTGCGGACCAATGCCATTTTGAGGTGTCATCCTCCAGACACGTTGAGATAAAAATATGATATTCTGGCATGGAAAGGTTGATAATCGATCCACTGGAAAGGAAGTAAATCGTTCTACGTATGGATGCTTTTAGGATTTCCCGTGGATTGTTTCGATGGGTGAGTGCTATTACACCCAAGAAGAGGACAGAAAAGTCTTGGTGCATACCTCTTTTGTTATACTATCTATTTTTTATTCTTTTCAACTAAATTTAAATGTGTATTATAATAATTTTCAGCAGATTTGTTGAATGATTCCATGATGAATCTTCTAAGTGGGCAAAGTTTGCCATCTGAATTTTAAGTTTAACTTGCAATATATTTTGATCATAGTAATAATTACTTTCTAATAAGATATATGATTAACATATTTGAAGGATATTGGGAATCTAGGACTAGGTCTACACAAAGAGAAGGATCCGACGCACACAAGCAAAATTCAATGATTTGGTATTTTGTGATGTTCAACTTTAGTTTAAGCATATAGAAAGGCTAGGAAAAGACCAAGGAGGATACTTAATGCTTGGATGATGTGGATTCTAGTGATGAATGGGTGTTAAAGCTCAAAAATTGTGAATTTGAAGCATACCAAGAATTTGTTGTGAACACTCCCCTTGAGTATGATGTAGAAGTCAAGGAAGAACAATACAATTCACGTCGGAAGAAATGGAAGACATGCAAAGGTAATGCTAAATTTTATGTAGATCTTATTTGGTTACTGTAAATACAATAAAAGTACTATTAGTTCTTTAAAAAAAATAAAAAGTACTATTAGTATTATCTATTTTAGGTAAAGCAGTAGTTGATGCTGATGAGGGGGTGATTCACTATATCGAGGATGATGCTAGTAATGAAGGCTAGGATGCTGTAAATTTAAGGTTTATGGACGACTCATTGGATGATCCAACAAGCAATATTTCTTTGGATGCCGCTCTTCTTGATGTGGATGTTGTAGTTGGAGGCGATGCTGATGAATAGAATTAAACAAGTAGAAACTTGGAACTTATATTATGTTTGCTAGTTATTGTAATCTTTTGTTTTGACTTTTAGACTTGAGAATTTACACAAGCAGTATAGCAATGATGCTTGTTATATCCCGCATTGAAAAATTACATAGCAATGATGTTTGTTATACTCCACATTGAAAAATTACTTTAAAAATCCTTTAATTGCTTTAGATATGTGGCAATTCGTTAGACAATATTATCTTTTTAATATCATTACACTTTTTTATTAGATCGCATTTTTGGGTGGAATACAAAGGCTTCTTTCTTGATTGCCTCGAGGCTACACCTGGCCTTGATTGCAGGAAACCACATGGTTTCATTTTTTGTTTTTTTCAAACCTTGATGCTATGAAAGTTTGGAAACGAGAAGTAAAAAAAGTGAACGTATCAAGGGAGCTTAAATTTCTAATGTAACTGAGGTGTCGATAAACGAGGGAGAAGAATTTGATTATGAAGAAACATATGAATGACGAAGAAGAAGTTGACTTAGATGACGATGAGGATGACTAGTGTCTGTTGCTATTAGATTTTATTGTTGTATTGAGGTGTGGGATTGGCTTAGCATACCTTGGCTAGATTCTACATCGATGAATTTTTTGTACGAAGATGTAGAAGAGGTGGGAACGTTGTTGTCTTCTTCTGGATGATCAGTCGATCTATGTACTGTTTGATGTGATATGGGTGATTTTTCTTCGAGAGTATGTTGCTAAGTTTGCTAGATCTTGAGTGGAAAATGGTTTATGTCCAGTTTCACATTATCAGACTATTTGGGAGGGTAAATTGCAAAATTTTGTGGTTTTTAACAAACCTTGCGGTTGATCGTTAATTTGTAGTTGTTGGAAGAATAATAGTTGTTGTTTATTCCAGAGAGCCCTAGGGTGATCATTCATGCATACAGCAAATTTGGCACCAATGAGGAAGTATAAATAAAGATGATCTTAGGGGATGATGTCGATCTCGGGGTCTAGGTTATTTTTGTCTTTTAGCACCAGATCCAGTCAGAAGAACTAGTTGTGAGCCTCACTTGTTTTTTGGTGGTGACTTTGCTGAGGTGACTGGGGCATGGCTTTGATTTAGATGATTGGTTAAATAAAGATGTGCTTTTGTTGGGGGGGGGGCTGGACTGATCGGTGATATTGGAGGGTGGACAGGAGGGTTGGAGGTCTAGTCCTCGAAGATGTTGTCACAATCACAAGGTGGTATATTGATGTTGCATAAGCTGATGTTGACAGCAAACCCATTCTATTACTTCTCTGGTTTTCGGGATGTTAGGTTTATGTTCCTTTGTGAGGAATTTGGAGATGAGAGGACGCATATGTGCCTTCGATGAAGTGAAGGGAGATTTGCAGACCATGGTTTGATGTGGGGGCCTGGGACATGAGTAGAAAAAAATGACACCGCTGAGGAGGTATAATTATCTTAGGGGGCAGTGTTAATTGCGTGTTCTAGGTTATTTTTGTCTGTTACATAGAGCATTAGATCCAGTCAGAAGAACTAGTTGTGAGCCTCACTCGTTTTTTGGTTGTCTTTGCTGTGGTGACTGGGGCAAGATCGGATTGGATGGACTTCTGGCTTCACTGGTTGATCGGGGTTGGATGCCTTTCTTTGTATCTCTCTCGTGTATCAATGTTTCAGTGAGGTGCGCAGGTTGAGTCCTGTCCTGGTTGATTCATGGTTTTGGGCTGGTGAGCTATCTTTTGCGCCCCGATCTTATAGTCCGTTTTCATGCCCTCCCCTTGGGGATATTTTATTTAGGCATATTTATACCAGGGATTTGAATCAGCCCCCTTTGAAGGCAAGGATCCTTATGTGGCCTCTCAGGCATAGAAGGTTGGTGACATGTGTATGTGAGTTTGTCGGACCAAAACAATGACCTGAGCTGTTATTTGATTTGAGAAGATCATGAAGACATTTGCCACATCGTGGGAACATCCCAAAGCTTAACCTGAGCTATCCTCCTTGGGGTTCTTTGGGCCTTTTTAGGTGTGGAGGCCTTTCACAGGAATCGAGGGTTGCAGTTGCTGATCATTGGGAGGATTTGGCTCTGTGAGGTCTGGGTGGGATGCATATCTTTCGATCTCTCTGATCTGCATTTTGGTAAGATGCTGGATGACTGCAGATTGAGTCTTGACATGGTTGATTTCTGGGTCTGGGCTGATGGCATTAGAGCTCTTCTACCTTGGGGATACCTTTTGGGCTGATGGGGTTTTCTTTGTGGTCCCATCATCCTAAATTGGCACATTGGCCTTTATGGGAAATTGATTTGTCTGGTTATTTTCTCATCCGTGTTGATATCTTGTTTTTTTTTGTTTCTGGAGCACTATTTCTGTTTCTAGTTTATTAATATACTGGATGATAGCTTTTCTATAGTGATCATCTTTTGGCTTTTAAAACAAAAGAAAACATGACTTACCATGCTATATGAGATTCTGACATCCTCAAATAGAATTGTATTTGTTTTGCATTGTTCAAAATTTATCTTATTTGTTGTGTTATATTCTTTCAAAAAAGTTGTTTAGTTTCAGACTGTTGAAATTTGCATTGTTATTAGATATTTACCTATTATATTTATATCATGTCGTTGATATTTGCATTGTTATTAGCTATTTATTTTTGTAGGATAATGGTCCATATGCCAATTTAAATTACATTTATTATTCAGGAGACTATTATGGATTGAAATTGGAGTTGCCTCCATTTATCCATCTCTCTTCTTTATGGATTCCAACCTTTTCATCCATGTTCTTTTCTTTATCCACGAAGCTTGTCCCATTATCTTTCTTGTTCTTCTCTTTCTATATTCTGACCATCAACGGGTCACTCGATGACAACCAACTGTCTGCTTTTATCACTGACATCAAGTGATAGTTTAGGTGAGTTATAAGGGGAATTATCATTAACACCCATAAGGAGTGTTCACGGTAATATTGGAAAGCAAGTGATGCAGAAATATACCATTATCCTGGAATAATATTTATTCCAATTATAATCTGCACGGACAATGCTCCATGAATGTCATGATTTGTCGACGATTTGGCAGCAATGCCTCGATATTTTGAAGCATATAATTGAGTAGATACATGCTTACAATAATATAGCCTAAACCCACACTTTCGTAGGGTTGGCTAAAAGTTTTGAAAAACATGGTTAGAGGTGTATAGCACGAGTAGAGGTGCCAACTTCATGTCCGAAACTCATATAATTCGCCGAGATTTGGCCTAATTTTTGTCGAGTTTTGGTTTTGACATGTGATCTAAATTCGACCGAAATGGTCTACATCGACCGAAATTTGAGGGCTCCAGTTCAAAAACCGATTGAAATGGTCTAATTTTCGGTTGAATTTCCACTGAAATTCAGTCAAAATTTCGTTTTTGTCGGTCATCGAAATCGAAATTTGAGGCTTTACCGAAACTTAAGCATTTGTTGTTGTTCGAGCACTTGCATCACTATTATTGATGGGTAAATGGATCTCTCCAGGATCCATTTACCACATCCAGTGTTTAGTCCCACATCTACTAGTGATGGGACTTGGAGGATCTGTGGAGGCGATATAAGGAGTTCCAGACCTCATGTATCTGACAAGAAAGTCAATAGACGCATATGACCCTTTGAGGCATTCTTTCGTGGTTTCTTCTCGATCCTCAGAGAATAGAGATCCACGTAAAATCCCGGTGTTCCTTATTGTTTTTTTTCTCTGATATTAGCTTCCGCGTTCATAGTTTCTACTATGGTACCAGAACGAGTTCGATTATCAAGGATTTTATATTTTTATTTATTCGAGATTCGATTATCAACAATGTTGTAGAAAGCGGTAGTAGATACTTGGTCGGCGGGGTCACTGACTAAGGATTAATTGACAGTCGGGCGACTAATCGGGTTTAGTCGGCCATTAGTCGGTTTTGATTTTTATAAATCTATTTTCATACACATTCTTATATATTTACATTGATTTATACAATTTTTATACTATCATAATGAAATAAAAGAAGTAATTATCTTTAAATATTACATTAAACATATTAGAATAAGTTTGCTTTAAAAAATCAAAAAATTGAAAAAAAATACAAATCTCCATGTAAAAGTCAAGTTGGCCCGAGTAGTTGGGTTGACCGAGACCGACTAATGGTCGACTTGGCCTAGTCGAGTCGGCTATCCCACCAACTCGACAAGTCAGGTCGATTAATCGGCCTAGTCGCTCGACTTCTACAATGATTATCAGATTCATTCTCGATTGTTATTCAATTTTTATGTTTGAAGATAATTATTTTGTATCATTTAGGATTCAAGTTCTAGGGTTTAAAAACCCTAATTCTACACCGACATTCTTTCATCTCTAGACGACTACAACATCGCCAACCAACAATACCTCTTTTTTTGAATAAAAACACAGCGAGCCCTCCCAAGGCGGGAGTCACCACACCAAAACTTTCATTAATAGCAAGAAGATACATCAGTTAGATATCCAGAAGTTGTACAAAGCATTACAGTGTGCGAGCACATTCTTATAATAGAACCGCTGACCCTTGAATATGCAATCATTCATGCCAAGCCAAATTGCCCACAGCACGACGAAAGGCCTCGAATCATCATCAGAGGACCCGAGGCCCACCGATCGAATAGATCTCCAAAAAATCTCTGAGCCGGAAGCCTAAACCCAAGTCAGCCCCAATGCATCCCAAACCTGTGCTGAAGACCTGCAACCGAAGAAAATGTGCTCCGCGTCCTCCAGACACTCCTGGCATCTATCACATGTCATATCTTCCACGCCCAACAGCCCCCCACTCCTTACCTTGTCACACAGACGGTTTCTCCTTAGGCACCAAAGGAACACCTTAACCCGAGTAGGGATTTTGGCCGCCCAAATTACCTTAGTATCGGTACAAAGGTCCTCATCACGCCCAACTCCACCTCCCCGTATCTTTCGATAAGCTTCCTTTACCGAGAACCTTCTCTTCGCCCACTCAAAATGGTCTACCTCTCCAGACATCTCCGCAGGCGTTGGAATCTCCGGCAACAACCGCAAGAATTCATCCAAATGCTGATCGGACAAAACCGAGCGGAACGTCGAAGCCTACGATCCCAAGTCCACGACCTACACCAGCCGAGCCTCCCTGTCAACTGCCAAAGCCATCAACCTTGGGAAGCGGCGTCCCAGCTCCCCCTCGCCCGTCCAGTTATCCTGCCAGAACCTGAAGCGCTGCCATTCCCCATCCTCGGCCTAATGAAAGATCTGAGCTCCGACAGCACGACCCTGGTCCCCGTCCACAACGACGACTCACCACGCTTTCTCCCGGCCACCAACTCCTCTGTGACTCCATAAATCCTCCTTAGTTTCCTGTAGACCATGGACTCCGAGGAACCCTAAATCTGTAGCACCCATTTGGCAAGCAAAGCCTTGTTCATCGTCTCCACATCCCGGACACCCAAGCCCCTCTCAGCAATCTGCACAGGAAGGTCCTCCCAGGCCACCAGGTGCAATCCCCTCGTCGCTTGCCTCCCATCCGACCAAAAGAAAGACCTCATCAAAGCTTCCACCTTCCTTCGAACCCCGACGGGCATCCACTTCGTCGAGAAGAAAAAATCAGGATGGCTAAAAGAACGTGTTTAAGCAAGATAAGCTTCCTACCCTTGGACAAAGTAGGCGCCTTCCATCCCTCCAGTCGCTCCTCCAGTCTCCGATGAACATAGTCACAATCGGCCTTCCTCAGCCTATCAACCACCAGAGGGAACCCAGATAGGAGATCGACAACTGCCCCAGGGGCACCCTGTCGACCCAGCGAGCCTGCCGCCCTCCTCGTCGTCCATCCACATCGGAACCAGCACCGACTTCTGCTTGTTAATCTGCAAACCCGATAAACAACCAAATACATCCACCAGAGCAACCACATTATGATTCTGCTCCTCCGTCCCCCCAGGAAGACCAGCGTATCGTTCGTATACGACAACACAAGTACATAGATGTCCCCCAGTCGGAAACCCTCACACCACAACTACCCTACTGCATGGCAAAGCCGCCTCCAAGAACGCATCCCTCTCAATCACCTCCTCAGAAGACAACCCCCGCTCATCATTCACCCCATCCAACATGCTAATCCCTGCCTCTGCCTTAGCCCTGACCACCTTCTGACGCCTAACAACCTCCCTCCCATACGACAGCAGCAAATGCCTCAACGACTCCAATCTAGCCGCGAACCGCGACACGACGGATCCCAACACCTAACACCCCCTCCAATGATCAACCACCATCTCCCGGAAGCCCTACTCCAACAACCACTTCTTCTCGAACCAAAAGAAGAATCGCCCTGGCCGCTCCTCCCCGGAGAACCAAATAATAGGGGTGTGATCAGAAAGTGTCCTCCTGTCGTCGTGGAACAAAGTGACATTTAGGTCACCACCGATAAGCCAACCCCCCCCCCCCCAAACGTCCGTGCTGTAACCGCCAGATCCTCCGCCAAGGAGCCATCCTCCCGTCAAGACGGCCCATAAACATTAGTGACCGACACGTGCACACCATCCGCCCTCCGTAGCAGCTTCACCGTCAGGGAGAACGACGAGCAAAGAGTCCCCAACAGATCAAAGGAGTCAGACCGCCAGCCCGTTAGCAGATCACCAGAGGCACCCACTGCCCCCTGTCAGCAAGGGAGAACACCTCCCCCCTGCCCAACTCACGCCGCAACTGCTCATCCAAGCCCTGCAACTTCGTGTCCTGAATCAAGAAGATATCCACACCTGCTTCCATGACCAGAGTCCGCAACCCAATTGTTTTATCGGGGCGACCCAATCCCCTCACATTCACAGATAATATCTTCATTTAACAACCTGAAATTCCATCTTCTTTGGGGGAATGACTCCCAATCAACGAACAAAATCCCTGTCCAAAGCAGCAAACTTGTTCCGAACCGACCACGGGCTGCCAGCCAGGCACTTCGTCCCCACAGGAGACTCCGCCGCCAAAGCGGCGGAGTCCCGCAATAAAGCCCTCCTCATTTTCCCTGACTACCTCCGCGAGCCCCGCCTCTCATAAGCCAGCCCAAAACACCGCCGCCACGACCCCTCCCCCTCCTGGATCGAGGCCTCAGACTCCCGCCCGCCAGCCACTCCAACACCGAACTCAACCAGAAGAGAAGACCCGTCAGAGCCAGCAGCCCCAACACCGACCTGATCCGACTACACCAGCACTGGATCAGACGCCCTCCCCACGCTCCACTTCGACGTGACACAAGCCCTACTCCCACCGAGCCGGCTCCCCTCCGAAACCTCCAAACCCATGGTTGGCGCACCTTCCTCCATCGCCCAACCCTGCAACTGCCCGTACCCTGAACCCCCTGCGGCCCCCTCCCCACCAAACTCCTCCACCACAGGCTCCGCAAGAGACTCGCTCGGAGACCCACCCGACAAAGAACCCGATAGGGCTCCCGCAAGACCCCTCGGATCGCGACCCAGAAGCATCCCGGCCTCCTGCGCCCGAACATCCGACAAGGCCCCCATTCTCAATACTCGGATCTGCTCCGAACTCGCAACAGAAGTTCGCTCCGAACCCAATGCAGACCCGAAGCGACCCCCCTCTTTGGAAGCTGCATCGCCTCCAAACACTAGACGTCAAGGCAACCGCAGAGACGCCAACCTCGAAGCTCCCGTCGCGAAAACTGCGCTGAACTGGATCATCTCCTCCGGGAAAGGTGCCAACATCGGATAGCGATCCCCTTCTGCCGGCTGCTTCGGCATCGAAGAACGAGGTGGCCCTTGCTGTTGAAGCTCCACGACGGCAGTCCCCTCGCCCAGCATAGACTCCTCCGCACGGACCTTCCACCGTCGGTAATCAGAAGACCACTCCGACGCCCCACCGTTTGCGTCCAACAACTCGAGCAGCAGCCTCTGGCCCTCGAATCCCACCTTCCACCACCCTAGCCGCTCAGCCCCTACCCGCCGCACCTGAAGAACGACGTTCAGGGACTGATTGGGTTGGCAACCAGAGCTCTCAACCTTCACCACGTCGACTACGCCTTGCAGCAGCTCAGATACCCCACGCAGCGACCTTGCTTGCACAGGCAGTCCCCTAACTTTAATTCTCTCCATCGCAACCGGGACTACGGCAACATCTCCAAGCACAGGCCGACGCCACTTTAACTGCAAGGAACCGCCGATCGAGCCTCTCAGCAAAGCCCTCGCCTCAGACTCCCGAAGCCCCCTCGCCATCGCCCTCCAGGGAGAAAGTTGGGCGACATCCCCCGCGAAAGCGGCCTTGGAAATGCGCCCCACATCCGCGGAGGCCAGGAAGAACGCACCCTCCCTCCCCCCCTCACCGATAAGCACGGAGGTGGTGGAAACTTCCGCCGGACAGTTTCGACGCGAATGGCCAAAACACCTGCAAGAGAAACAACGCCTCGACTCCCTACACACTCGTGCCTAGTGGTCCAGAGCGCTACAACGGAAGCAACCACGACCAAAGAGTAACCTCGACGAGTGCCTTCTCGGCGACTTGTCAAACCCCCCACGGCTCCGGCGTCGCTCCACGAGACGCCACCCCGTCATTGATAATTCAAGCCGGTCTACAACATCCAAAGCGGCACCATGTAACTCTTCCAAGCCCCAGTTGTGTGGGCATAAAGGTTGCGAGCCCATGCGGTGCTGCCATCTCCCTTGTCTTCTGGCAGTATGTACAACCCATGGCATCAGCTCGAAGCCAGCCTCTTTCCGAGCAACCAGACCTTGCGCCGCCACCTCGTGCAACCAACCTGCAAGCTTGCGCTACCAACGATCTCATTTGTGAGCAAGATCCTTGTGCGCAAGGCAACGCCTCGCGTAACTCCTTTCTTCTTCTGACAGAGCCTCATCGTGCTTCAGGATGCAAATTTCCGAGCAACAATGACCTCCGAGGCATCTCCCCCTCATCATGCAGCGCACCATCATGCGACACACCGTCGCTCGAGCAGCATCACCCTCATCATGCGATGCACTTCTTAGAAACAAATGTCTCGAACAACACACTCCTTCATGTGGCGCGCCATCATCTGCATTCCCAAGCGGTGTTGCCCCAGTCTTCTTCTCACGCAGGCATCATGAGATGACCTCCATGAGACAAGGCAGCAATGCATCCTCTTTCAACGGCATCCTCCCGGTCTCGTCATGTCAAGAATGGATTCCTAGCAAGGGAACCCTATAGGCGGCATGTTTTCGAAGAGAAGGGTTCCCAAGTGGGAACCCTAAATAAAGCCCCCCAAATGGGCTGTGTTTTTAATTTTTTTGCAAGTGCCCATTCGAGCCGAAAGAAAAGAGAGAAGAAAAAAAGGAAAAAGAAGGGAGAGCTTCTTTGTATTTTGGGCCCACGAAAGAAAAGAGAGAAGAAAATAGAAAAATAGAGGAGAACTACTTTGTATTATGGGCCCAATTGGGCTCATTTTTTAAAAGGCTTGCTTTAAAAAAAGACGCATACAAAAGAAAAACCGTACGTAACGTAAGAACAAAAAGAGGGAAAGGAAAAGTCGAAAAATGTTAATACAACTTGAAAAAAGGAAAATGAGATGGCTATATTAAAAAAAGGATATAGTCGGAAAAAATGATTCAAAAAAATTGATTGAGAAAAAAGCTGAAAAATGAGATCGACATATATGATGTTTTGTTTTTCCTTCTTCGTTGTCTTCTCTCAACTTGGTCGATGTATGTTATTTCGACCAGTATGGGAGAAAGGGGGAGTATTCTGTAGAGTTACAAGTCGGATTCAGATTCTCCATGCAAGTTTGATTTTCAGACTCTACAATTTCGTATCAGAATCTGCGGATTGGTTCAGAGTCCAAGTTCGAGGCACTTCATATTTGAGCGATCCAATTTCTTCGAGTTCTCCAGAGAGAGACTCCTTTTCAGATGCATGTGTTTGCGATCATTGTTTGTGTGGTGTCCATATTTTGTTTTTGATCTTAGAGTTTTCATGTAATCCATAAGGTCTTCAAAATAGATATCCCATTCCCTATGTCATGTGGGCTAGGGTTTTCATGTGGTTTCATATGGACTCCAGAGTAGAGATCCCATTCTCTGAGCTAGTATGGGAGAGACCCCTTTTCCGACGAGGATACTTTTTCGGACTCCATTCTCCATTGACTGTAGACTTCGACGAGGATATCTCCACATCCTTTTCAGGTCGACCCTTTCATAGATGGAGCAGTTGTCCACATGATATGGCTTGTCAGAGTACTCCATCGAGGAGACTCATTCCAGTTGCAGTGACTACGACATGCACAATACAGAACACATGCTCTCCGACGAGGAGATTCAGTTTGACTCACACTTCATCCCGTTTGTTCCTATTCACTTGCACGACATGAGAAGCAACGTCCTCAACAACAATTTGCGTTGAGTTGATATTGTCTGTAGTGCCCTGTAGTGTGAGTTTGAGATTTCTTTCTTTTTGTCCAAGCTGAGCATTGCATGCTCCAGCTTGAGGGGGAGTGTTGGAGCACATTCGTCACTCTTGTAGATGGGTAAATGTATCTTTCCAGGATTCATTTACCATATCCAGTGTTCAGTTCCACATCTATCAATGGTGGGACTTGGAGGGTCTGTAGAGGCTATATAAGAAGCCCCAACCTTCTCCCATGGTTTTATTCTGCTCCTTAGGGAGTAGAGTTCCATGTTAAATCTCAGCGTCCTATTTTATTTACTCTTTTTCTTTGATATTCGCTTCTACATTCTTATTTTCTAACAGTTGGATTTGCTAATACACTAGTATATGTTGGATGAAAGAATATAATAATTTTATAAACTATAACGATATCGAATTGCGAAGTCATATAATGAAGTTACCTTGAAGTGATTTAACGGAGGTTGAGGCAAGTTTCAAAAGTATCGTTGAACCGATTTGGTTTCATTCCTTGACAGATATAAATTTAGGTCGTATTTCTTCTCATTCGATGGTAGTCTCAGAATAAGCAAGGATTACTTTTATGTTGTTTTAATTGATCTGGAGAAGGCTTATGTTACCATATCTATCTGGAGAAATCGTTATGAGGATTCTAGAGAAAAGATGTATTTCTATTTTCAATATTGACGTGATAAGATATGTATGACCCATCAACTAATTGTGAGGGAGATTTTGAGCCGTGAGATGATTTTGATATCAGTGTTGATATGTATAACAAGGCACATTGGGACGTGCTTTGGTGCATATCGTACTGTTAGCTACAAATGTGTAGAGAATGTTTGGAGTTGAATTGAAGATGCTTCATTGGGTGAGAGATGTAGAAAGAAGGATTAGATTTGCAACGAGAGTATGCGACTAAAGGCAGGTGTGATACTGATAAAAGGTAGAACATGATACTTTACTACAATGGTTTGACATGCACAAAGGCCATCTCGTGTTCCTTGTCAAAGATGAGAAGTTAAAAAAAGAGATGTGTAAGAGGAGGTGGTGATGAACACATAATTTCTGGAAAAAATTTATTAAAAAGTAATTAATAATTGCTGGTATATATGATTGTGGTGTCGCAAATAACATGTAACCCTCAAGGGAACTCAAGCTGTTATGAAGTCTCCCCTTTGACTTTCATCTTTGCGAACTTGAGGTCTTATCTACTGCAGAAACATGATTGCTGTGAGTACTCACATCACAATTTTTTTGGTGGTTTTTTTGATGGTAGTGTGTGTATGAGAAAGGAGGATTATGAGAGAGATGGATAGCAACCGTTAGATTGTTTTCTAAGATGTGTTTACTAGATTTGGTTTCATTTACTCTAGTTTGGTTAAGTTAGCAGATTATATTTATGGTAAGGATATGCATGCAAGTCATAGTAAGTTCACAATAGTTACTGGGTAATTATGAAATTGTTGGAGTATTACCTTGTAATATCATAAGCTTACTGGAGTATGGGTGTAAAAATTTCATAAAAATTGTCAACAGTGGGTAGCTGTATATGAGTTTGAATGTGTAGATTGTAGATGTATTCACTTCTCTTATAAGCACCAGGAATTACATTGACATGTTGGTCCATGATTGTGCTGATCAGTTCCAATGAAAATTGTTAATTTGTTGTGTTTATTAATCTTCATATATATATATATCAGCCACACAATATAAGTTGGGCTTCTGTGCAATATTTGATTTTTTCTATTCATTTTAATCGTACACACCTTTTAATATATGTTTATGCATAGTTTACGAAACATCTACACATTTATTGAATTAAGATTAATCTATTTGCATGTAAATACTACCTGACCCAAAGGTCTTGTGATGTTTGCATCTCACAATATAAAAATGGTCACTCATCTTATGAGAATGCAGGCTTATGATTATTTACGAGTTTTATTTAACATTGGAAAAATTGTAGTTCTCACGGATCTTGCAGTTTAACCATTTTAATGTTTGGTATTTCCTCTGCGTGCTTCCAACATTCCTTGTATTTTCATTTTTTAAATTTGCTTGTCAAATTTATTTTATGGCACAAATTTTGCTTCGTAAGCAAGAGGGTGTAACCTGGAGTAGTTGAATTTGCATCAAACTTTAAGTAACATGCGTCTACTATAATGCCAATAAAATTTAATCAACTAATTTCACATCTCATATAATTGAGAGGAAGTATTTATTTGATTCAAAGGAGCATTAATTATCCAATTGGTTGGCATATTGCATTGAGTTGTGTGCCAAGAGAATTTGTACTTTTGAGTAGATATGTATGATATCACTTGGTTTAAATGGTTAACACCTATGTTCTTATTTTAAAACACATGTATTTCATTATTATTTCATCATTTGAAGCAGTGTTCGGAAATGTGGTCCATGCAGACGCATACGTAGACGCATATAGGATTCATGTTAATCCATGATGTATTGATGACACATTAACTCGATTTTTTTCCTTGCAACTCTCATATCATCATTTACATTGATGCATCTTTTCATTATTCTCGTATATGCTACATTTGGGAATATAATCTAGGGTATTTTTTCTCATATCCATTTTCCCTATTGTTCTCAACACTTATTAATGAGATGTTTACTGTCGTTTGATTTTTCAATCTAATGGAATTCATTCTAATTCTTCAAATAAATATGAAATAATTGACTAACTCTTTGACACTTTATATTTTTGTGCTTCTAATAAATTTTATATGAAAATACAAGTTTTCCCCCATATATTGTGTCAACATGCGTCCCTTGGAGATACATATATGCATAATTTTGGGTGTATGATCTTTATACCTATGATTATTCTTTAGCTTTTGTTATCTATAGGATCTATATATACATTAAAGGTTTTCTTATAGAATTCATGCGTTCCTCGTTGAATCCCAATTTGTATATGTATATATATATATACACTAAATTCAAAATTCACATTAAAAAACAATCAATTTATAATATCATGCTTATATATCTTATTGATTATGTTATCTTATTTAATATTTTTGATTTTGAATTTTGTTAGACCATTAAATTTTTTTATATAATCACATATTATTATTTATTTTGCAATATTTTAAATTAAGATATTATAAATCACATAAAACAACATATACCTTCGTATACTCCTCTGCATATCCACTTACTCGCTTTAGACCGTATGATCGAACAAATACCGCTTACCATATTTCTGAACCTTGATTTGAAGTATTAAACAAGCAACATCTTAGTTTAGGAGAAATGGAGTTAAAGATACACTGTTAATGCGTCATTTTTTCACAATGCACAGTGGCTTGCAATAGCGGTGTTTTCTCGAGGGTGCACCATGCAAGGGATCTTTTGGATACCTTGCGCGTATTATTAGATTACGATGGACAACATAAAATCTTCTTTACCTTTTTATTGCAAGCAAATGTGGGGATGACTATTCAGATGCCATTGGCGTAGATCCTATTTGACTGAAGCACAACCATATTTAGGTTAAGCAGTTTTGTGGTGGAAGGTCTTGCAAAATTGGTGACAGGTTTTGGCCTCAATTGTGCAATCGGGGCATGTTGACAGGGGTTGGCGGTGGGGAGGATAGAGAAGATCCCTTCTACTTTATGATTGTTTCTCTTGCATGTCTTAAACTAATGATGGGATTATGGCTAGGCTAATGCTGTTGGCGTGGACCGCATTCATCTTAAGCACAACTATTAGGGTTAAGTAGTTTTGTGGTGGAAGGTCTGGTAATATTAACATTGATGGTAGGGTTTGACCTCGACTGTCTAATGGGGATGGTTGACTTGGGTTGGTGGTGGGGAGGATTGAGAGGATGCTTTGGGGTTGGAGAACATAACATTTAGTGATATCATAATCGTGTTGCTTGAAGTTTGTCCCTTCTACTTTACCATTGTTGCTCATGTATTTGTTGAGACTGTAACGATCTATGCACCACAATCAGGCCTACACCAATCAATTATACTGCACATACCTACATCAATAAAATTAAATCAACACTTCCCAATTGCAAACTAAACTTAGCAAAGATGAGGGGCACACCTAGAGGATATTCATGCCAGGGTCCTGATCAAACAACAATGACTTGATACCTTCCACAAATGGCATGCTTATCATAGGGAGAAAGTGATGAAATGGTTCCATAATAAATACCAGATTAAGAACACGAATAGAAGCTATTCCAGTTTATTAGGGACGAAGATTGCTTAGTAAGGTATGTAGAAAATGAGAACGCAGAAGTGTAATCAGATATAAATATATAAAGAACGATAAGAACATCAAGATTTTATGTGGAATCCTACTCCATAAGGAGCAAGATGAAACACACGATACATCCTCTCAAGGGCCGAATATTTTGTTATTTCTTTCTCTCAATGAATACATGTGGTATCGGGCTTCTTATATAGCCCCACTAGCAAGACCAAGTCTCACTTACAGATGATATGGGACTAAACCCATGGATGTGGTAATTGGACACTGGAGAGATCTAATTACCCATATATAGATGCATACTCTAACACTCCTTCAAACTGAAGCATGCAATGCTCAACATGGACAAATAGAAAGAAATCACTCACTCACACAATACAAGACACTACGGACAATATCGACTCAACACATACTTTACTGGTTGCATGCTGAGGATGATGCTTCTCATACCATGGTAAAGAGGAACTGAAAGGTTGGAGTGTGATTTGCGTCTCATCATCGGAGAATGTGTGCACTGCATTACGTCTCTCACAATCACTGGAATCGTATTGAGAAGACTCTTCGGAGAACTTGTAGCGCAGAGTCACTAAAGTTGGAATAAATCTCCTCGTCGAAGAACTCTTACCCGCAGCTGTTTTCTTTTATGAATACTGCTCCATCTCTTTGAAGGACCAAACAAAGAACGTCATGGGAATATTCACATGTAGATCTCTGAAGATGTCTCTCTCTCTCTCTCACATAGGAACCTCGTAGTGGCTTTTCTCTCATAGGAACTTTAGAAGATCTTGTATTGGAGTTCACGATCACTGGAGAATGGAGTCTGGAATTGAGTCTCTCTTTGGTGAACTTGAAGAAGTTGGAGTCACTTGAACATGGAGTACCTCTATGGTAGAGTTTGAAACTGAAAGCTCTACACAATGCTCCCTCTTTCTCCCATACTTGTTGAAACAAATGATGTTGACCAACTCGGGAGAAGAATAGAAGTAGAGAAAGCAAAATCACCTTTAATTTTTTTAAAAAAACTGTTCTCTTTCTTTTTTTGGTTGTTTTTTTCGTATGGCTTCTTTTTGTACGATAGCCTTTTTTAATCAAAAAGTTTTTTTTTCGCAATTGGCTTTCCTTTTTTCTCATAGGCCTTTTTTGTTTGTGAGGACCATCCCAATTGGGCCCTGAAATACGATTTTTCGTATGCTTCTTCCCTTTTTTTACTACAACACTTGGTTCAAGTTCGACCCACATATAAGCAACCCCTTTTATAG
This sequence comes from Ottelia alismoides, assembly GCA_037367405.1. Taxonomy (NCBI): domain Eukaryota; kingdom Viridiplantae; phylum Streptophyta; class Magnoliopsida; order Alismatales; family Hydrocharitaceae; genus Ottelia; species Ottelia alismoides. Next base: position 95,176 of record JAZKJV010000747.1, on the reverse strand, counting down.
CAGCAGACCTAGGTTCGTTGGGCCTCAAACGAATAGCAACCTAATATATTTATGGCTCCCCTTTGCGACCCCATTTTGTAAAGCCTTCCTCGATGGGGCTCACTCTTTTGGAGAAACCCCTCAGCACGCCACTCGAAAGATATGAAAAAGAAGTGCGGCACTTGGGAATGTTGGAGATCACACGTGGTGCCACCCACATGCTTGGTGATCATTGTCTGGAACAAAGGGCACATCCATGTGCGCAGAAGAGGATGTGATGGAGGCGATGCCGCTTGAGGGTCTTGAGTGAGTTTTCGAAGCCGAGGAGGTGTCCTCGTGCGTAGGCGGTGGTGGAGATTACCGTCATGGATCCCTAGCGTTACAAACTATTGCATTGCGGTAGCATCGCCTGGGGTTTGGAGAGGAGGCGATACAATCGTGAGTTGATGTTTCCTGCTGACGTAGAATAATTGAACTATGATGGGGGGGGGGTCGTTGTTTGCGAGGAGACCTCCTGGATCAACAATGCCTTACCTGCCTGAGGGTCCAGTAAGAGCGAGTCCCGCTCACATATGACTTGGGGCTAACCTTGTGGGTGGTAATTTTACGTTGAGAGATCCAATTTCCCATCTTGGACGTACACTCTAACATGGTCAAACACCATTTTATTATTTTTATATAGGGTCCCCTTTAAAGATGAAAAACATATACCCATACATCGTAAATGAATCTTGAATCCCAACATTGTCCTACAACCAAAAAATGAGTGATGAGAGGGTGGGGGGGGGGGGGTTTAAAGAGGATCAAGACTTGTGGCAGCCATCATATATGCAGAAGAGGGGTTGGGGTGTGGGGGGTAGGTGGGAGGGCACTCGTGAGTGCTCTCTACTGACTCGGTCCCTAGAAATGCAGGTGTTCCCTTAACCCATAAGGGATAGTGAACTGGAGAAACTCATTTTGGAACATGAGTAATCAGGTCAGTCCTCTGTATAATCGGGATTCAATTTCTTGGTGTTATTCTAGTTGCCAAATCGACCCTAAGAAAGTATATCCTTTGTTGTTGAGTGTTTGGGATGGAACATTTCTGGTATCTGATATGCATCATTCTTGTTTGTATTCAAAACTCACATATCCATATAGCAATAGCTAATTTTTCTGATAAGCACAACTACTTTATTATGTTAGTAAAGTCATTGTGAATTATTGATATGTTACATATTCTTATGTGTAGATTTTTTTGATGTTTGTAAACATTCACTAGATGATTGCTAATGGTATAATGGCGTGCTGCTGGTTAGAAATATTGTGTGATGTTCTTGTAGGTACTTTGTAAGCCGGTCAACTCTAATATTTGGACCTTTTACAGATATCTGGAAAATCTGATGTTGTTAAGAAGGCGCTTTATGACATTTCCACTCGTTTATACCAGCATCCAAGGAAAGAAAATCCTCCTGTAGATGAAATCCTAGCTGCAAGCTCGCAAGGGTCTTATCCTCCCAGGGTTTCTATTGATCCAATGCTACCACACAGAAACCCAGTGTGGCTTCAGGAAGAATTTGCTCATGCTGCTCCCCCTTCCTCATTTTTGGGAAGTTACAGAAATGATCCTTCTTGGAGGGTGGATGATCATGATGTGGCAGAAGATTTCTCTCTCAAGGTTGTCTGCCTAACTGGTAAAGTTGGTGGAGTAATTGGAAAAGGTGGTGCTAATATCAGGCAGCTAGAGCAACAAACTGGTGCAAAGATTCATGTGGGAGACAGTAGTTCTGAGTCTGAAGTACGGATTATTGAAATTTCTGCGAAAGAGGTGCTGTCTTAATTTGATACAATTTCCATGTTTTAGCATATGATATCCTCTCTGTTTTTGTGGATCTTTTATATTACTATCGCTAAGTGCTGTTATGTTTTCTCTGTTTTGTTTTTAGGCTATGTTTGACCGCATTTCTCCAACCATTGAAGCAATACTTCTGCTTCAAGAAAAGGTAAGTGAACTATCAGATAGTGGTGCTATAACTACAAAGCTTCTTGTTCCGTCAAGTAAAGCTGGCTGTCTTCTGGGACAAGGAGGCCAAGTTATTAATGAGATGAGAAGACGAACAAAAGCTGACATACGCGTCTATGCTAAAGCTGATAAACCTTCCTATGCGTCTATCAACGAGGAGCTCGTACAGGTAATAATAGTCTATAAATTTTTTATCTTCTATTATGGATGTGTATGTTGAGTTTGCAGAGGTTTTTGGACTAAATGTTGTAAAATTTTGTTTATATATATGCAGGTATCTGGTAGTCAGAGATATGCTAGGGAGGCCCTCTTAGAGGTTGTGTCAAGACTTAGAGAAAGGACTCTTCGTGATGGAAATGCTGCAGCTCACCACCCACCAGCTGGATTATCCCGGGGATATTCTCCTTATGATGGTTTATCTGGTGTATCACGGGCTCCTAGTTCTGCTGGTTATGGACATTCTGATACAAAGGTATTTTTCTTCAATTAAGTGTGACAATGTATTGATTCCTGTTTTACTTGTCTATGATTGCTTGAATTTCCGGTATTCACATGCGTTATTTAGCATCATCTTACTATCTATTCTTTTTACCTTTTTGATTTAATGCACGTGTAATTGCACATAAAATAAATCGATATCATTTAGACCACATAAAACAAGTTGACATCCTTTAAACCAAACATCCTTTAAACCAAACTTGCAAATGGATGCTATATCTTCGAGCTTAACTGAAATAATGTGTGACTTAAATTAATTTTTTTTGTGTTGCCTGCTTTGCAGAAAAGGACAGAACTTGCTACTTGGTTTTCGTTAGAACTTTCGTATTAGTCATATGCTTGTTTTGTAGTGTTAGTTTGCGAAGTAAAAACCTTTATGTTTGATTTACCTACAAATTAGTTACTTTTAAGTAATACACCAAAGGTTGAACTATCTTCTTTTTTTGAACTTTTTTGCATCTGACTTTTACCGTACATTTCTCTAAAATTTTGTAGTATCCTCAAATGTTGATTTAGTTATTTTCTTGATGAGGAATTTTCTAAAGACTCGCTGTTCATATTTTTTAGATGTGATATAGTGATATGGCATGAGATATGTAAGTTAGATTGAGTTCGCATTGGAAGGCTTTTTTTAAGCTTTTGTTTATCCAGGCTCTCTAATTTGAGGCCTGTGCCTCCCCCATCTTGAATGTTATGTTCCTCTTTGATGTGTGAGTATTGCCGTTGTCCTTTGATGAATAGAGTATTGCCTGCTCATTCTTTGGTACACCAAAAGAATTGTTTGAGTCCCTGTGAAGTGCCTAAATCCATCCAATTCCTCACACTTTCCTTTAAGATTATACTTTTTGATCACAATCATCTAAACTTTGGTCCTGAGTTGGAAATCGACATTGGGAGAATTGAATGGAGACCTACCTTGCTGACAGACCCTCTCAGATTGAAGATTTGTGGGAAATCTTGTAGGTTGTTGGAGCTTCATAAAAGTTTTTTTCCGACCCCTTGGATTCTTGCTTGGGAGTTAGTGAGGTGCCTTTTTCCATGTCTTCTGCAAATACTGTCCCTGCATGCTCCATTGCAGGTTTTGAACCCGCCTTTTTTGGTGCCTTCCAGGAATTTCATTTAGCTGCTGAGTTTTTTTGAGGAAAATGTAGCTGCCGAGTTATGTTATGTTCATTTTTCAATTCTTTTGATAAGCTTAGTCTGTTGGTTCATACTTGGGATTTCTTTTTTTATTGGACAATGGGTTGTGTCCCATGAGATGCCAGACATCTATGTTCCTTTTCCCGGTGTCATCAGAATTTTCTCCTGCATCCAATGGGTCAGATGTATGTTGCTCAGAACCTGGACCTTGTCACCAGCCTCACCTGCATCCACAGAGTCGGAAACACGCTTAGTAATTAACAAGGATAAAGGAGTGGTCAGAAATGCTCGTCATAGGCTCATAGCAGCATAGTTAATGAAGCATTCGAGTGTAATCTCGTAAAGGACCGGGTTTATGAGCTCCTGAATCCATCCACCTGAGACATCAAGATGTCGACTGATTGTGTTTTGGTGATTTGTTATCCCCAAGGAGAGATGATGTCATGACGACTTTGTCCATGGGGGCTTTTCACAAGACCCTCACCCACCCTTGTTAAAAGAGGCAGACGTGCATGTACCTCAAGATGTACAGTTAAAGCTTTTTGACAGGGCTTCCTGTAGGACTGATTCTGTGGATTTATTGCTCCGTATTTGCGTTTGGGAGGGGAGTCTTGTGGAAAGACTAAGCGTCCGTAGTTACTGGAGAGAATTGGTGAGGATGCATTCAATATTTGTTTTAATAGGAATTGGGGGAAACAACACGCGTTTTTGGGTTTTGGTTGGTGGGGGTAGTGGAATGTTTCATTATTCCTGCATGTTGTGGTCGATTATGGTTGTTTGGTTGAGAATGGTGTATGATGGGATTGCTACTCATCCCAAAACATTTTCGATGAGCTTTATGATAAGGTGGTTGATTGCTCATTTTGTTGATGTTTTCTTGGAGCAGCCTTAGAGTGATGCTGCCATCAAATTTATGTATGTACAGGTGATACTCAGCATTCTAAGTTTCTCCATCTTGAGTTCATCTGGACATTTGCTTGAAAAGGTAGCATGTGATTTGTTTTCCTTGTTGTCTTGCAACCATTGTATACTGTTAATAGAGGTTGTACAACTACTGGACTGGGGTTATACTTGCATAATTGCATTCTTGTAAAAAAAAATCTTATACTTGGTATAAACGTTATCAACCTTGTGTGGTACATTTCAGACTGAGTCATAGCTACAATGCTGCTATTGGGTCACAAGTATTGTTGTTTAGTACTGATTGTACTACATATCGACCATATATCATTGCATGCACATTGATCTTCTTAGAAGCTCAGCTGTTTCGTTTCTTTCATTTTTCATTTTGGTCAATATTTTTCTTTGAAGAGCGTTTGGTTTGGACCATTTAAAGAGATGCCCATCTTTTTGGACATTGAGGTGAAGACACGTTATATAATGAAGATGGGTACTGTAGTGGGGCTTATAGAGATAGAGTGGTTGAGGCGATAGTAAATTCGAAGTCTCATGCTATTACATCAGTAGAAGCGGGACAACATAACCTTCTCTGATGCCAAGTGGGTCAACTATTTAGATTCTCTGCATCCACAATAATTAATTTATATTACTGGGTCTAAATCTAGATTAGTTGGCCCACTCTTGATTTTTCATTTCAATATTTCTCTACTTTTGTTGTAGTCTTTTTTAAGGAGTCTTGACCTTTAAGATATTTGAAATATCAAAAAGAGGATGCCTGACCCCTAAAATTATCGGGCTTGGTATAAACAAAAGATACTAGAAATATTGGCTTCAAATGATGTTCTCTTCACATGACTGAACAACCATACTTTGTTACCTTTTTTATGTTGCGTACAGCTTTTTTTAGATGTCTGCTGCATACTGGCAAGTTAAAAGGAAAAGAAATACTGGCTTCGAGAATATGTTCATTATGAATTAAAATTTAAGGGGGATAGCCAGATATGCTCTAGCATGCACGCCAGAAGTTTCACAATGGGCAGACCTTTATAAATTAGTTTGCATATGGCATTCTGTTGCTAACCCGCATAATTTGGCAAGTTTTGTTGTTGGTACAATGCACTGTGTTCTCAATTTGACAGCATCTTTTGGATAAGTGCCTTAAGGAGTACAGTTTTGCATGGTGAACAGTTTTTTTATAGCATTGTTATGTGCTTGGCAGTGCCCTTATGCATGCATATCACTTGTACAAGAATATCGCATAAGGATTGCAATTTATCCAAATTCGTTATACTCATCCTTTTAAATGTATTCCTTTTGGTTTGGTCTACACATTGGACGATTAATATAACATGTTTTTGATTCTTTTCTTCAAGGGGTTTGAATCAAAATTTGAAGATGACATCTATGCGGCCCCACCACATGTTTCTCGGTATATATCCTAAGTTTAGCGACTCGAGCTTACATCGTCGTCACATGTGTTGAGCTATGGAATTGTCTTTTTTTTTCAGATATTCAGACATCTACAGTTCAGTGGAGGCTGGGTACCCAAGTAGTGCGGCTTCTGTTTACAGATCTGGTGTTGATGGTATTTCTGACATTCATGAGGTAATTGGAAGTTAGATTTCTGAATATGCCTACTTGTTTGGATATTCACCACTTTATGAATGCCATATTAATGTTCGTCTATACCTTTATTAGTGTTTCTATTCAGCTGCTTGTACAATGTGATTGCATTCTTCCCAATATTGACTTGTCGTGCAAACACAATACACTCATGATGATTTGGGGGTGGTGGTGGTGTTGCAAACAGGGCAATGAGACCCCCATGCTCACGGTACGGGCAATGAGACCCTCGCCTAGATGATGAGCTTTGTTCGTCAAGATTTCAGAAGGTTGCATAACAAGCTCTGCAATGTGTTCGGTTGAACAGTCGAGTTATAATTCAAGACATCTTGATATTCTCATTAATAAATTCCAAACATATATGTTTAATATTAGTGCCTTGGTCTGCCCCACATTTAGAACATTGGTTGGAAGGAGACATTTGAGAAGGATATGACCTTTTTGGTATGAAACCAGGTAGACCATGAAATGGATTTGTTAGGAAACGATGTATAAATGTAGCCAGCTATTCTCAAAGTGGGAGAAGGCTTGATTCTTGCGGCTGTATTTGTTTAAATATGATTTTTCAACAAAATATAGGATTGTTGTATTCAATGATCAGGAAATCACCCCGAGTATACCGCGCACCCCGGCTGCATACTCGTATCCAAGGCCCTAAATGTCGGTTTCGGTCACCATTTCGGGTATCGACCAAAAAAATTTCGGTGGAATTTCGACCACTATTTCGGTCATTTCGGTCATTTTTTGTACAAGGACCCCATATTTCGGTCGTTTCGGTCATTCCGGTCAAATTTCGATTCGACTGGATATCGATATTCGACAGAAATTCGACCGAATTTCACTGAAATTTGAGGCCATGCTCGTATCTGGAAGCCTCGGCACTGCGAGTATGATCAAATCGGCATCTAGGCGGGTCATGCCGCATACTCGGCCGAGTATACCATTTATGTGGCCGACTTTCGAATAAACATTTTTAAAACCCTAACCTAAACTCGGACGCCCGACTTAACGCTCTTTCAATTGGTGTTTTTGCTCATTTGACTCTAGATTTCTTTTTATCCCAATAGTTTTGTTCCTTGTACCTTCAATTCTTTATTATTATTATAAACAAGATATATAATATATAGAGGATATTAATATGATATTAAAAATTTATTTATATTTTTAATAATAGAAAATACCAAATCGCATAAAACCCCTCTGACTGAATATCACTACCACCTTCCTGAACATTTGTGTTAACACAATACACTCATATGTTGTATTCATAGAGTGAGTGGCCTAAGTTGCTGTACACGATAGATGCATATTATTTCAAAACCAATCAGTGTTTGTTGCATCAGGAATGACACCAATGCTTTCATAGAAAGGTACTATGTTTTATGATTTGTTTATTGTTTTAGATTCAAATGAAAACTTGTATAATTGGAATCAACGCGGTTATACATGCATCCAAATTTAAATGTTAACTAGATGTTTGAAGTGCTAGTTGTAACTTGTAAGTTGTAACTAAGTTTTAATTCTATAGATTCAAATGAAAACTTGTATATGATAGTTATAAGAAAGTGGATGTCTATATAGAGGAGTGAATGATCAAAAGGACTTGAGTGAAGTTAATATCCTCGTCATACTGTTAGAGGCATCATTAGAGAAGTAATTGACCAAGGGAGTAGTTGGCTACATTAGCATATATCAATTCAAGCAAACTTTTGAGATACTTTTTGCCTAGATGAATAAGTTACGGTCTTGTTTTTTTGTTTAAGGTGGAGTGTAAATTACTGGTTTAATGCAAATAGACCGCACTGTATGATGCAAGTGGTTTACGAGGAATGGTAAGTATTTTCCTGAGAAAAAAGTTGACTACAATAGTGAATCTAACACGACTGGGATATATTGTTTGTTGGATTCCTTCAAGCTTTATTCCTTATTTCTGTATTGTTTTAGTTGATCTCAGCTTCTGTAACCACCATGAGCTAACTTTTCTATTGATCTAAATTGTGAATCTTTTTCAAAGATTTTATTTGATTCTTCATTATGGATATATTTTAATATTAACAAAGATTCATCCTAAATTCCTTCTTATGCAAGCACTAAGTATATGTATACTGCAGTGTCCGTCGACGAACAAAATGTACATGTGATACGATTATTTGAATGAATGTGGATTTGCTTGGTGATGTAGATTGGAGGAGGGTTAGGAAAAAAGATATGTGAAGACAAACAAATTGAGAGAAGCGGGATAAACCTATGTCCTTCTTATAGATGCCCATCATTATGCTAGAGAAATAAGTCTAATGAAATTCTAAAATACTACGAGAGAAGAATGAAATTCGATCTATGAGAATGATAGAACTCGGTTAATCGCCTACAAATCGTTACAATGGCTCACTTACGTGCTTCAAAATAATCATCTCCTAATAACTTTTTGTGTAATTTTAGTTCTACATTATTATGAAGATTTAGAACTATTTGCAAGTTGTAAAAAATATTGATCTCGACACAATTTCTGGAGTCTTTGCGTGTCTCAAATCTTGATCTCTCTTGCAAGGTTTGGAAAACTCACGAGTCTCGTAATTTTATAAAATTTGCTAGTTCTTGTAAACGTGCTTAAGTTTTAGAAGCATCTTATGTAGGTGATTTTCTCTTTAACCTCTCGTTCTTTGGTTGGTTCTTTTCCTTTCTTCTGCTCTTGGGTTTTGGAGACTTCTCTTTAACTATTCATGCATTTTAACTATATTTTTACAAAACAAAGTGTTATAGGTAGGGCTAAGACTAAATGATTTTGTATAAGCATGGCTAAGACTAAAGTCACTAAATATATGGAGTGCACATTTGATGGAAGCACCAATGAAGGAATCAGGGTGAAGATTGGTGACAATAACATTTAGAAGAAAGACTCTTTTAGATACTTGGGATCTATTTTGCAACATGATGGGGAAATCGATGGAGATTTTTACTCAGAATGATTGCAGATTGCCTAAAATGGAGAGAGCCTCTATTGTTCTATGTGATAAGAAAATTCCATTCGAAATCAAAGGAAATCTTTATAAAGCAACTGTGAGACATGCTATGCACTAAGGATTTGAATGCTGGCTTGTGAACCATAGACATGCGTAGAGAATGACGATAGAAGAAATGAAAATATTGACGTGGATGTGTGGTCATATACGGAAAGACTTGATTCGGAATGATGCGATCCAAAGTAAAGTTAGTGTTTCTCCGATAGAGGATAAAGATGAGAGAAAACCACTTAAGATGGTTTGACCATTTGCAAAGGAGGCTGACTGATGTACCTGTTACGAGATGTGAGTTTTGAGATGTTGAGTCAGCTAAGAGAGGATAGGGAATGCCCAAGAAGTGTTGGAATGAGGCTATCTGAATCGATCTTAGTTTCTTGGAACTAAGTCCGAGAATGATCCAAGATAGATCTGAATGGAGGCAAAGAATCCATATAACCGACCTTCTTAATTTGGGACAAGGCTTTGTTGTTGTTGTAGAATGCTGTGTTTTTTGGACTTGGTGAAATAAACCTGCAAGCCTTTCAGAACAACCTATCTGGGCTTTATGAAAAAATCCCTATGTAGGAGCCTATGGTGGGGTTACTCTTCTCTTTTTTCTATGATCCTCTTGTAAAGTTTATTTGGTTATGAATCCTTGCCAGGGTTTATGCTGGTGGATTTGGCATTGATGAGCCTTTCACGTTTTGATTGTGATCTTTGCAGTCAAATTGGTTGACAACCATGAGAATGAACATATTCGTAGGGTGTTGAGAAGAATAAAATGTTTGGGGTTTCTCATGGCATGGCGTGGTTGAGAGAGTGCTACTTCTTTTATGTTCGATGTGAGAGGTGAGACAAGGTGATCATGTTGATTTTGATAAGATGGATGGGCCACTCTTTTGAAGGTACGGCGGTAACAAAGGTCCATTAACTTGCAACTGATTGAGTGTGAGTACTCATAAAAAGGCTATTCCATGGGATGAAGAACATGCTTGGGAACCTCACATGACTAGGAGAGGCTGAGGTTGTTGTTGATCGGGGACAATGCATGTTGATTTTGATAAGATGGATGGCCACTCTTTTGAAGGTACGACGGTAACAAGGGTCATTAACTTGCAACTGATCGAGTGTGATTACTTATAAAAAGGCTATTCCATGAGATGGAGAACATGCTTGGGAACCTCACATGACTAGGAGAGGCTGAGGCTGTTGTCGGTCTGGGACAATGCAAATTGATGATCTTGATGAGGTAGAGGTAAACTGTCTCTTAAGGGTATTACTACACTCAGAGACCTTATTCTGCAACAGATTAGATGACTGTGCATAAGTGGAATATAAGATATGCCTAATATGCAAGACAATGAGCATTGCTGAGTTAGACGTCGAATGATTTAAGAGTTTGCTACTTGCTAGTTTTACAACTGTAATATGTAAAAATGTTGAGTTGGTGGCAAATACTACAGTATCTTTGCCTTTTACAGTTTTAGGGCTCCAATACCATCTGATCATACGCATTCTTATCATGATCTAAAAAGAAGATTTGAAAGTGTCATAAGATTCATTGAAATTTGAGAGCGCCAATAATGTTCTTGCGGTTGCAAGCAAATGATGGGTTAATTCTCCCTTTTTTAGAATCATTGTAGGAGTAGTTTATATGATTAACAATTCACGAGAACGAGTTGGATGTTGTACGCTCTCGTACTAATTGGTATACGAGGATTAGGTTGAAAAGTGAAGGAACTAGTGAATTTTTGGGAGGGAAGCATAAGGCGTGGCAGACAATAAATACTTGGGGAGAAATTGTTGAAATATAAAATATAGAATGCAGAATAAAAATACAAGAAGATACCATGAATTTGTGTGGAAGCCTACTCTAGAGCGTGATGAGATCATGAGAGATGTCTCCTCAAACGAGATATTGCTTTATGTTTCTCAACGAATAGAAGAAGCATCAGGCTATATATGTTAACAAGTCTCCTCAATAAACAATGAGACTTAACACAACTCCTCACATAGGCTCAATTTTTAAATTCTTTTAGCACCCCCTGCAATAATAGGGCTCATCTTGGACTATAAAATGCTCCACACATAAAAGTTGAGTATATATATCTCAAATACAACTCTCAACTTGAAACTGCTTTTATTTCATGCTTATGATACGAAGAATTAGTATCTGTTGGTTTTGAGCTGCTTCGGGCCTCTTCACTATAAACTCTCTAATGGGTTTCCAACTCCCATCAGAGCTTGAACCGGGCCTCTCCCATGCATTGACTAAGAAAATGGGATCTGCTTGGGACCTCTCCATATTGAGCCTCCAATACAGGATTAAACTACATTAACAATTTGAGCCAAACATTAGTATGCCGAACTTTCCACAAAAGGCTTCATATGCAGGCTTCATACAAAACGCGGAGTTTACCAACACTTCTCCTATCCCGCCATGTCTATGTTGTATTTAACCTTCTTTTTTTAAATATTCTTTTATTAGTTCGTTCTTGCTTTTTTTTTCTACGAACCTTTTTTATAGCTTCTCTTCTTTTTTCATTGTTTCATTTTTAAGTACCAAACAACCTCCTTGGGCTTCCACCATTGTTGTAGAAGTCGGTATTCGTTATTTAAGGGTCACGAAACAAAGAATATTCGATATTCGGAAGAATATTTGGAATTATTTGGTTATGAATTTTTTAGTTATTTTAAATATAATTATGTCTTATATATATTCTTATATATTTATATATATGGTCATCACTCAATAAATATCCAAGATCAAAGTTCGATTAACAAGTTACATATATGGAGCTTTAACATTTTGGTGATATTGAGATAAATGAGAACATTTTAAAAATGAAAAATAATAAAAAATCAGCAGTCTGTTGCAATAGTTGGCTGAATTTTTGTTCAATATTCTGGTTGGACCGAATATTGAACGAATATCATATTCGGGTTGGATCGAATATTGAACGATTAGCAAAATTCTATTCGGTCACCCAACAAAATAAGAGTATTCGGCTGAATATTCGGTCTATTTGGCTGAATATTGCAACAATGGGCGCTTTTCACAAACGCTTGCTCGCAGCCCATGCTACTTTATTGGGTCGTCATTGTGGTCATACTAGAGCCACAACTTGCGCTTTGCACAAATGCTTACTTGCGGCTCATGGTGTGCCTTATTGGATTGTCGTTGTGGTAACACTCGAGTCGTCACTGATCATCCTCATGATGATCTTGCTGATGAGTTTTGTCATCGATGCTTCTTTTCATTTGAGCATGGTTTGCATGGGAGACCCATTCAACAGTTGCCAATGTCGCCTCCCTCGACAGTCACTACAACCTTGAGTAACGCCACCATGATCTCTTATGGCTCATCATGTTTGGGGCACTTTGTCGATCATCGTCATTTGATTGTGCATACTTGCGTCACTGCTGTCATGAAAGATACTACCTTTTCTTCTTCCCCTCAAGCACTTCTGTTCTCATGCTAAATAATCCCCGTTGTTTATACTGCCTTGCAGCTTGTGGATCCTCATATGATGTTACCTGCCAATAGTCTTGTGGAGGCCATACCGCCCCGACCGTAATCGAAAGTTGTGTTAGTCTTGTGGAGGCCATACCACCTCAGCCATAATTGAAAATGGCGTCCCTTCCATTTTCTTCTTGTCCAATACTGTAAGCCTAGGCAGATGACACTGTCACAGCTCTTGCCACAACATTTTGAGAACTTGGATAAACAAATAATAATCATATTGAAATAAAAATTTCAATCAAAAAAGATATTTGAAATAAAATTGAATATCGACAATCTATCTCTAGGTCGACTTGCTTTGATTCCTTGTGAAAAGCTAAACATAGAATGCAGAATCAACTAGCAAGAGGAAAATATGAATTTATGCAGAACCTTTATATAGAGGAACAATCCGAAACCACAGACGGCAATCCATGGAGGGCTAGATATTGCATTAGGTTCCTCAAGGAGTATGAGCGGAATTCTTTATGCAGCCCCACTAACACAATCGAGTCCCATTAATAAGTAATATGACTAAATAAAACTCCACAGGTCCACTTTTTCAGTTCTATCAACAATTAGGATAAAGTCCAAAATTCTATTTATGGTTTTTATCAAAACATACTAATCCCTATTCAAAAAAGAAAAAACATAGTAACCTTATATAATGCTATCTGAGTGGTGACGTTACATCTAATCCTACATTTTTTGGAAAAGCAATATTTGCATAGGATACAAAGACAGCATACCATATCACTAATATGTTATGAAATGGGTATGGATGGAAATTTTGACGTTGACAGATTCGAGGGTTTCTTATTCATATTTATTTTTGCACATATATGTTTAGTTTATAGATATGTTTTCCATCGATGGATGTGATCGTGGATTTGATACGGTTTACTACATGCATATTGCATCACTCAGACTCATATGCCATCATTCTCGTACGACAAAGCATTATCCCACTATAGGTGGGATGGTTAGATGGAGTTTATGTCTAAAACGAAGGATAAGTAACATGTGCTTATCAATCTCGGCATTGCTCTCACACTGGTAAGCTGAATCTGAAATGCTTCTATCTGTTCCCAAGTGAGCTGTAAACTATAATCATGTGCGCATCTTCTTATTGTTATCTCCACTTTCATTGTTGGAATGCACCTTATCTAATTCTTTTACATCTCTGAATTTATTTTCCTCAAGATGGAAAGGTAGGTTGCATGCATCTCTACTGAAATGTTTCTCTCCACTTTTTATTTGAATAAAAAGTTACCACAAACATTATCTGGCCATTACAAAATATTAAACTTTACATGGTACCTTCGAAGCATCACGGGAACAGAGCTCTAATGCCCATCGCTGTCTTCCATTGTACATAATTTTCAACTTGGTCCATGCGACTTAAATAAATTTGGGGAATCGCATATAATGCGTCTCTTTATTGAGTCTGTATGATCATGATGTTTTAAATTGCTTGGGCATGGTAACCCCTTTCAGGAGTACGGAACAAGAGCAAGACTCTATGATCCGCCACCAAGATACGGAGAATATGTTTCTGACTCATATGTGCGTTCAGAGCTGACGAGGGGTTCATGGAGCCATCAGAGGAGGGAGGATCCATGGCATTCGACCCTCCCGCATCGTGCTTTTGGCAGAGACTAAATGCTGCTCGCATGGACTTACTCCAGTGTTATTGATGGCTGCCGCTTGTCTGGCTTGTGGGAGTTGAATGAATTGTGGAAGGCAGGTAGAATTGACATTTGCTCTCATCCATTCTTGGTATCTTTTGTTTTTTCTTTGGTGCAGACAGGTACAAAGTACTTTGTTGCATGACATTTTGTAGTATCCCTCCTTGTGGAGGGGTAAACTGTCATTCGAATGAGTTAGCATTGACTGTTATTTGCTATTCTCTCTAACTTGGGGATTTGCAGTAATAGTTCAAGTTTCAAGATCTTTTTTTGGTGGAAAACTGTTTTCATTTAAAGCCGGTTTGGATATTTGACTTTCTGGATGCTTTTACCTGTTTGAATGTCGACAGCCATCTATCAACATTGCACCAGCATTGAAATGATGCATGCAGTTTGACGTATCGGCGTTTGCATGTGTTGGAGAAAACCGGCACTCTCGGTTCATCCCTTGTGTCGGGGATAGGTCCTCCCGATGCTCTATGGACATTTTAGGCTTTATTTCTCAATTATTGCTGTCGCATGAATAAGAGGAACGGAATCATTCTTTCCTTTTAACTTTAACCCCTCCTTTTGTCCACTAGGAACACATATAGTCGACTGAAACATCTGTAAATCGATCGATCTGAACCTTGATCGTCCCAAGTTGCTGGCGTGCTTGCCCGGAAGTCTGTGCTTAACCAACAGAAAGTTTGATTATCTAGACTCAAGATGATGGTAAAAGGTGCCAGCAAATTCAGTGCTTCACTTGTCGATGGACCTGGATACTTTTCTCTACCAGAATCTGCATGACATTGAGAGATGCTGATTCGAAAAACGCAAGTTCTGAAATCCTTGCAGAAATTCATTACTCTAGTTGAAATCCCCTGTTTGAGCGAGACATGGGTTTTCACGTGTTCTTCCCAATTCCGTCCCCATGAAAAGTAAACTGTTTGGGATGGTCAGTCGACTGATTGAGTGCCATCCATCAGCCACTGGAAACACCTCGTTTTAGGGATGGGGATAAGGACATTATCCCTCAAATTTGCAGTCACTTTATAGGTGGTCAATGTTTTGCTAATGGTGTCAAAGATGAGGGATAGGTCAAAAAGCCCAAGGCTGCTATTTGAACCTAATTGTAATGAACAAACTTATTTTCCTGTTTGGTTCGACAAGACAGTTTGAGTTTCATTCGATAAATGTTGGTAAGATATACTTGAGTTTGTTTAAAAAATGAACGTTCGAGTTAGATTTGATTATAATTTGTTAATGATTTAATTTAACTCAAACTTATTTGTATAAACTAGTTCGGAAATGGAGTTCAATAATAAGGTTCAATAAGCAGTAAAAATAAGAAATTATTCAAATTAAAGTTGTGTAAAGTTTATTAGATATTGTAATTTTTTAACCCAAAATTTGTTATGTGTACACGTATGAAGGCACACACAAATACAAACACACGCACATAAATCAAAGTCGAACTTTTATCGAATGAATGCAGGTTATGTTCATATTCGATTCGTTAAGCTATCAAACTATAATTTTTCAAACTATCATCGGACACATTCTAATCGAATACGAAATTTTTTTGAAATATTATCGAACAAACTCTCATTGAATATGAACATGTTCATTTCGATAACTGTTTTAATTAGTCCCGTATCTCTCTACTGTCGGCCTCTTCTATCATAAAATATAAATAACTACCATTATCCTCTCATTATCCCTCTAACGTAAATATATTCCTCTAACATAACTAACTTTTATTCCTTTTTTCCAACTGAATAGAGAATATTAAATAACTATCACTATCCTCCTTATTCCTCTAAATCCTATCCCTTCAATCGAAGGGAAACGAGGAACGAACCCTCTTATCCTTTATACCTCCTTATCCATCTACTCAGTGACGGAGAGAGGTGGTGGTGGTTGGGGTGGGGGGTGCTTGGCCCCCAACTCTGAATGATAACACACGCACACGCACACGCACACGCACTCGCACGCGCACTCGCACGCGCACTCGCACGCGCACTCGCACGCGCACGCGCACGCACGCACGCACGCGCACGCACGCACGCACGCACACGCACACCCTCGCACGCACGCACGCACGCGCACGCACGCACGCACGCACACGCACACCCACACACGCACGCACACACGCGCACGCGCACGCACACGCACACACGCACGCACGCACGCACGCACGCACGCACACACACACATGTGTGTGTGTGTAAATATAGTATATATATAATCTAAATGCATTATTTAGTAATTAAAATATATATGTTATATATAATAGCCCTCGCTACCCAGATCGGATATGCCTATTTCCATATCCATAATTTACTTCATCTCTATCAAATACGAATACGAGTATGGATATGATTCAGATATGCATTAAGGAATCTATATCCCTAAAATTACGGACACGGATCTGAATCGGATATTTATCGTTCCAAATACGGATCGAATAAAGATCAGATCTGAATACGAATCAAATAAAGAGTGAAATCAAAATATGGATTCAATAAACATGGAATGCGAATACGGATCAAATAAAGACGCATACAAATACAAATTGATTTTTTTAATCAAAGTTCATAATGATTTTAAAAAATACTAATGAAATATAAATAAGATGCATCATGACAAAGTGAGCATTGAGGTGACCTGCATTCTTAATGGAAAATAAAAAGAGGGATACTGTTTCGTAACTTTTGTTCGTGCACATCTCCAAACAAACGGAAGTTTATTAATATTATTAATATATTGAATTATATAATGTATAATACTGATATAACACAAGATTGTGGCTTATATTAGATTAACTTATATGTAAAATAATATTAAATGTTGTATTTAGATATCCCAATCCAGATTCAGATATTCAAGTCATTACCATATTGGTATCTGTATTCGGAATTTTTTTTACAATCCATATCCATATCCGATCCGTATTCAATTAATATTTGGATACAGATATATGTATCTGATAATTTTTCGAGGTAAACGGATATTTGGATATATTTGTATCTGTTTTCATCCATGCCCCTCACATCTCAACAAAAAAAATCAATTAACTACTGATTGAAATTATTTACATGTTGTACATAATTAGGTAGTGGTATATCAATATACATCCATCATCGTATCTATTTTTAAGCGGTTACAGGATATGTATTTTTAATTTAGTATATATGTACAAATAAGGATGTTTATTTTTATTTCCTTTGCAGATACATATATGAATGATGATATTTCTTTGATTTTTTTATCTGAAAACAAATATGGTTTCATATCTTTCTGGTATACACAGATAAAGTTATTTGTATCATCGAATCTATATGTGTATATCTTATTAATATATATATATGTATGTATGTATGTATCAATTTATGTAGACTTGTATCAAAATATGGCACACTATTACATGTGGTGTATTGCTTTTCGGAATCAATTTCAAATACAATGATAAAAAAATTATGTTAAATATTAGTGCCAATCAATTACATGATTATTAAAATATTTCCTTATAGACTGAATTCGCTTCCAAACATCCAACCTTATAAATTGAATTTTCGATTAACGTTCTACCTATCCTCCATATTTCACTCAAATCCGATGTTATTTATAATTTTATCTTAGTGGTCGTTGTTCAATAAACATTTAAGCAACTTAAATCCCAGTTAAAAAAGAATCAGGCTTTATTAATATTAAATAGCAAATAACCTCATATTTGAACAAAATTTAAAGGATATGTATGTACTCTAAGAAATCGCAATATCAATTATGCCCCTATCTTTTTGGTAATATCAGTTGTGCCCCTCACTTCTTGCTAATCTATCACTTGTACCCTCGGATTAGTGACCGTCCATCAACAGTGCAAACGGACGTTAACTTTGAGGACGTAAGCGGAATTACTTTTTTTTAAAAAAGATCCAATGGTCATTTTACACCCTCTTCCTCCTCATCTTCTTCTTCCTCCTCTTCCCCATCATCTTCCTCCTCCTCCCACCTCCTCCTCCTCCTCCCTCTCCGTCCGGAACTCCTCCCCCACCTCCGGCCTGCCCTCTTCCTCCGCCCCAGCCTGCCCCCTCCTCCGCCCCAGCCACCCTCCGCCCCCAGCCTCCCTTGCCCTCTTCGACTCCGCCGGCGTCCCCCTCTGGTCCTCCGACAACACCGTTCCAGCTGACTCCCTCGGATCCCTGCCCCGATCTGTACCACCTCCAGCTCAAGCCCCCTGTGTACGGTGAGTTCAAGCCCCCCCCCCCCCCCCCCCCCCCCCCCCGCCCAGGTTGCCCCCGCGCCTCCCCTGCCCCCGCCGCCCCTCCCGCGCCCAGGTCGCCCCCACGCCTCCCCTGCCCCCTCCGCCCCTCCCGCGCCCAGGTCGCCCCCACGCCTCCCCTGCCCCCTCCGCCCCTCCCGCGCCCAGGTCCTCCCTACGCGCTCAGGTCGCTCCTGCGCCTCCCCTGCCACCGCCGCTCACCCCCCGCGCCCAGGTTGCCCCCACGCCTCCTTCCCCCCTTGAATCTGGATAGCTTTCAGTTTTTGTTAAATTAAGATAAAATTTTGACTAATTGATTCATAAAAATTCATCAAAAAATTCAATAAAATTTATCGTTTTATCCGTAATGAGTGATATATCCGTGAAAATGCAAAAAATTTAGAGATTCGATGGATGTATGAAGGTGTCACTAAGAGAGAGAAATTATGAGGAGAAAGGAAGAAGAACAAATGGATGAGGAAGAAGATAAAGAGATCTGGACAATAATACCCCTCTTAATAGCACCAAGGTTTGAAAAAACCATGGTTAAGTCAACTCATTGACGGTCAATCTGACGGACGAGAACAAGTGATAACGACGAAAGAAGTGATGGCCACAACATGATATTAGCAAAAAGATAGAGGCATAAATGATATTGCGATATCTCATAGGGGCACAAGTGCTAAAAACCCTTAAAATTACATGCGAGATGCAAGCACAGTAAGGTGATGTGCATACCATGTATGTGTTGGGAACTGCTGATCTTATTTTACTATTAATACTTGACCACCACCAATAGGGACGTTCATGGGAAGATCGGTTGTCGGGCATAAGACGAGACGACCGCCCCATGCAAGCGTAGCGCCTGCATTTCCAGTTACTTTGCTTCCAGAGTAAGCAGCCTCCAGCCGCAAAGCGGCGCCAGTGATTTCAAGATCTCTCTTCGCATCGTGACGGAAATTCGCCATTTCAACAGCAGTGCTGGCAGCATCGGCAGCGTCAAAAACATCCATCATGAGATCAACCACACTGAGACCAACAGCATGGAGTGCTATGCCCCTCACAATTCTCAAGGCCAACTTCTCGCCGTCCTTGCCCGTATCTTGCACGAATGAAAGACCATGTTTAACTTAAACCGATATCGTTATCCGTATCATGAAATCTATCTACAGAAAAGAACTGAAAATGAAACCTTGTCGCGAGACCCCCCGAGATGGATGGGATCTTGCTAACTGTTTATTTTGATATTTTTGTAATATGTCCAGGGTTTTGTGTAATATTTATGTTACATTTATGTAATAAAGGAGCTTATATTGTTATGGGTTCTTCACCAACTACCAGTAAAAAAACATAAAAGACACCCGCAT
This sequence comes from Ottelia alismoides, assembly GCA_037367405.1. Classification (NCBI taxonomy): domain Eukaryota; kingdom Viridiplantae; phylum Streptophyta; class Magnoliopsida; order Alismatales; family Hydrocharitaceae; genus Ottelia; species Ottelia alismoides. The sequence continues at coordinate 75,235 of JAZKJV010000747.1, read as the reverse complement.
AAGTCTACTCATCCTCTGTGGTTTGAAGACCGTTGGGAAAATCAGCTTCAGAAACACCACGAATAACTATGCAAAATATTTGATATTTTGACTATGTAATCATTGAAATGACTTTTTTATTTGATAAGATCAACGTCTGATTGATAATTGTATCTCATTCTTATAATAACACTTATAATTGATTGTATATGTTTTAGAGGACTAGAAAATTTGATCTTAAGGTTTGATAATCATATATGGATATTGATGCAATGGTTTCAACAATCTTTATCAGATTGATAGACTTCATATTTTCAGTGGGAAAGCCCTCAATCTTAGAGAATGTCTCTATGACCTAGATATTAGAATACACTCATTGTTTATTTCCAAATGTTGGAAATAAACATGAATTATGGAATAGACCTATCTTAAAGAGTTATGATGGATATATTTCAGATAGTAATCTGACATCTAGTGGACTCTACTAAATTAGAAAATTAATGAATGGTTCATTAACATTTCTAATACTGAAAATTAAACCTTAAAAGATCAATAGGAGGGTGAAGATCATTTGACAATGATCTGGCATCAAGCCCTGGACATATGTTTGTTGATAAGATCAATAGACTAGTAAGAAATAAAACTTTAAAATGTCTATTTCAAATATTACATACTTGCGAATATTGTATTCATAGTAAAAATGTTCAATGCACCCTTCTCTGGTATAAGATGTCAAGGTATTCAAGATCTCATACATATTGATGAATGTGGATCATCTATATCATAATAAACATTTATGATATGTGATATCATTCGATGATTATTTGTGATATGAGATTTTTTCATTCACCTAAGGAAGCTTTAAAATATTCAAAGATTTTACAATTTTGTTTTAGAACCAAAGTTTGAAGGTATATGAAATGAATTTGATCTAACCTAGGTTGCCCATATCTATTAGATGAATTCAAGGAATACCTTGTGGAGAAAGGGATATCATTTCTATCTCACTCCTCCTGATACACCTAAACTCAATAGAGTTGCAGGGAGATACAATTGATCATGTGTGACATGATTTGATCAATAATGAATCTTAGCATAATTACCTCTTAATTTCTAGGTATATTTGTATTAGAGACTACAAGATATATCCTTAATAAGATTCCATGCAAGTAAGCTGGAATCTAGCACTAAAGAGTGCTACTTCATTAGGAAAGTAAAGGATGGTATTGGATACCTATTTTATGACCTTGAGATTCTTAAAATATTTCATCTCTGAGGGGATATGATTCTTAGAGAATGAGACTCTTGAGAATCAAGATGAAAATGAAGTGAAGGAACTCATTGAATCTTGAGAAGATAATGAGGCTCCTGAAATTGAAAACTAAAAGGACAATTAAAGATGAAACACTCTTACCTCTTCAAATTAATTCGAGGAAGGATTCCATGTGTCAGTTAAGTTCGACAATGATATGACTTCATGTGATGAAGCTTCTGAAGATCATGACATGTAAAGATGAATGTTAGCAATAAAAGTCTAAAGTAGACTTCATATATAAGTGTTGTATATGGACCCTCGGGGATCCACCTATAAGGGTAAAACCTGTTAGATGTAAATGGATTTTTAAGAGAAAGAGGGAACCTGATGAGAAGGTACAAACCTTCAAAGCACGACTTGTATCCACAAGATACACACCGGAGAGAAGACATTGCTTGTGATGAGACTTGCTCTTCAGTGACCTTGCTTAAACCCATCAGAATATTTCTAACTGTAGCTATATAACTTGGCTTTGCCAACTTCAAGATGGAAGTCAAGATTGCATTCCTCTATGAATACCTCTCCGGGGATATTCAATGAAGTAGCCCCATGGCTTCATGGATGAGAAAAGAAAGGTACGCAAGATAAATAAATCCATCTATGGACTCAAATAATCTTCTTTTAGTTGGAACATAAAATTTGATGAAATTATATGATTTCAGATAGAATCTTAATGAACCATGTGAAACTTAGTGGGAGTGCCATTGTGTTCATCATGCTAAATGTAGATGATATCCTAATTATTTGGAATGATATAAGGATGATAATAAGTATATTATAATCTGGTTATTCCATACCTTGAGATATAATCTCATGGATACCTCTTGGATCTTAGTTTTGAAGGTGTTCAGAAGCAAAGAGAAGAGGGTATAGGGACCATCACATTTGTAGTACACCTTGGACATATTCCATTCTTGAAAAACCCCAAGGAAGGCTTCCATCCCTTAAGATATGGTATTGACTTATTTGAAGGGATAACACCTCAAAGAGTTGAGGGAATGGATGCTAGAACTACTTTCCCTTGTGCATCAGTTACGAGAAGCCAAGTGTATGCCAGATGTGTACAAAAACCAGATGTCTGCTGTGCAGTGGGAGTTGTAAACTGATACTAATACTACTATGGAAATAAAATACTTAGTTGCAGTAATAACAATATCTTCAAAGATGACAAGATTTTTGAGATAGTGATATCAAAGTATTATCCTCAAGAACTCAAGACTTTATAGATAGTGACCTAAAAGGTCTTAAATGCAGATACTTTAGGAGATAGAGATCTCCAGGAATATGGGCATTCTGATAAGGATTATGGAAATACTGGTTATAATAATTATTGAGCGGTAGTGTCAAGGACACTATAAATGCTTTAACAAAAGTGAGTATTTCTTACATAAGATGCAACATTCGCATTGGATGTGAGCACTGTTATTGGGGGATATGCAAGTGCCGTAAAAGGATTTGGCGTAGTATCCTAGGAATATAGTGACTGATCAACTTACCTAGCTATTTTTCTAAATAATCAATAATCATCACATGAGTGTGAGTTTAAAGATTAGCATATTAATGGCTCTTTGCACTAGTGGGAGATTGTTGGACATGCGAGCCCACAACGAACTATTATGTAATAAATGTTATTGCAAATATCATTCCCTAATCTGAAATAAGGAATAATTAATTTGCATAATAGACCTCTTAGTACAATTAGAGTTATGCACCATGGCCATCTTAATGATCATACAACTGTTGATTCAATTGTTGAATAATAGAGGATGTTTCTTGGCTAAAGAGTTAGATTGAGGACTCATCACACACCATTAAATGATTATTAAGAGATGATCTCCAGTCTAAGAAGGAGATGACAATCCTTTTTCTCTATAGGTCGATATCTGACCGACCTCTTGATGTAGGTCCTCTGCATAAGAATAGAGATTCAGAGGTGTTAGATAAGTTAGGTCAAAGAGTTGACTTAGTAAGATTGAGATAACCAAAGACCTATGTTATATGCTGTCACGATATTGGCACGCATCCTCTGACCAGAGACAAACGTGTTACTATATGTCTGAGTATGTACATTTGACAGACAAATAGGTTGATGACCTAATCAAGGTCTATACACCGGTACGCTGGTGTGCATTCAAGGGCATATGAGTAATACAATCTCTCAAAGAGATCATACATGTTCATTTACTAAACCAGAAGACACGAGATCACTCATGAGATATTGGGAAGAATCAAATTTTGTGCACGGTCATCTCGCTTTGGAAGCTTGACTGAATTGTAGGTTTGATATATACTTTTGCAAAGTATATGATCAACACCTGGCTATGATATATGCTTTTGGAAAGTATATGATCGATACCAACTCCCAATAGTCAAATGAGAAACTTAATAATGAAACCCTGAAGTAGACAGTTAAAATAGATCTTATACTTCCAATATATAGGATGTACAGGTATTAGGAATACCCGAGGATGACGAGATCATTAACGATTGTTAACCATGACACTTCCATTCCGAGGGAGTGATGAAACATGTCTGAATTTTAGTGACTCCTCTAAGTAGAGAAGTAATCTAATCTTAGTCTAAATGTTGGACATTGATCTGAATGTGATTCAAATGCAATCAGAAGATTAATAAAACATCTATGGGAGGTCCGCAAGATCTGGATTTGAGATTTGATCTCAATATCCAAGTCATTATACATGGAAGATACAATCGCCCTATCCTTGTCTCCAAGTATCCAATAAAAAATGCATTATCCTTGAAAGAATTCATGATAATTTCATTGTTGATATATGTATCTGAGCATTGAGAAAATTGATAATTAAATGTGATATAATAATAATGAATAATATAAATTTGATTCATATTATACGAAGAGTTATCTTAGATAATTAAATGTGATTTAATTATCAAAGATGTGAATAATGTGAATGTGATTCATATTATTTGGACACATGAGGATAGAGATCCAAGATGATTAAATGTGATTTAATTATCATGGATATGAGTAATGTGGATAGCATAATCCATATTAATCATATATATTATAAATGTGATTTATAATATATCAGAGATAACATATTATGATTTATATTTGTTGATTAATTATTAAGGTGAATTGGATTCACATTGAATAATTAATTGAAAATGTAAATCACATTTTATTCTAGGTTGTGAATGTGATTCACAAATTTTCAATGGCATGATTGCAATGTTCACAAAAGAAATTGGATTTATTTTTGTGAAATAATTTGCAACAAAATTTGTTGCAAAATTGGGGAAATTCATGGGATAATGGAATCTAATGGAATAAGAGGAGAAAGCCACCTTCCCTTTGAGAGGGTGGACGACTACAATTCATTCCTACATGGAATGTGGTGGCCGTCCACTCCTCTCATGGAAAGAGGCTTGCTTCATTCCTATTTCTCCAATGGAGTTTGATTTAATATAAATCAAATTATATTCAATATATATATTTGATTTAATTAAATTAATTATTTTGTGTTTTTAGCAACAAAATCATAGCCATTAAAAGAAACACAAATCAATATGAGCTATTGGATTTATGCTTTCCATGGATTGAGATTCAGAGATCCCAAAATATTATAAAAGGAGAGAAAATCCCTTTGCTCTTCTTTACACACAAGTTGGAGACAACAACATACTCTCTCTCTACACGCCATCTCTCCCTCTCTCTCTTGTCGCCGTCCACCTTGATGTCCTATAGAGAGTCGCCATCACCGCAACATCGACGTTATGCTACCAGATTGTTTGCTCGTGAATCTCCATCTCCTTCGGTGTACCTCGCTCGTGAAGAAGACATCAGATCTCATGTGACGAGATCAGAAGATTCCTCGCTTGGATCATCAACATGGATTGCGAGATATACGCATTTCATCAACGCGCTCGCAAGCGTCTCCTCCGTCGGATTAGACTTGAGATAGGAGGACTATTCATTTTGAGACTTGATCGCAACCACGCTTCAAGTGGTAACACTAATACTTGTTTTGTGGTTTAGATTAAATGATCCGAGAAGTGTTCTTGGATCATGTTTCATCACATGATTTTTTTGAATTCCGCTACCTTGAGCAACTAATGCGGCTAGTCGCTCCCAATCGCATACGATGCGATCCTCACGTTTCCGTGATGCGCTTAAGGATCTTACCTTATCCTTTACATCCATCTCTTGCTTGAATGGGGCTTGCTGCTCGAAAAGTATACGGGTGAGTTCATCTAGTACGTGTGTGCATGAGAATCGGATGGGTTGCCTTGCTGTAAATGAGGCTGGCTATGCTGCTTCAGGTATGAGAGAGGGGGTGGCTATGAAAACTGAGAATGAGGCTGCTGCTGCCTCCACTATTGATCTTGGTACTGTGGTCGAGGACTATGCTACTACTGAGAGTACTGAGGCTGGTACTGTTGAGCTCCCTACCCTGACTGTGTCGGAGGTTGTTGTTAGGACTGAGTGCCTCCAGTGGACCATTGGAAGCCCGTGTGATCACGGTGAATCCTGGGCTGCTGCTCATAATGGGAGTACCAAATCCAATTGACTTTCATCAACGGCTCTGTCTGCTTGTGGACTGGAGGGGGAAGGGATGCCAAAGGCATATCTGGATGGTACACCACCATCTGAGTGTCTGAAGGAGGTGGTGGTGGCAATTGGTATTGCGGGAGCGTCTGAATGGGATCTGCCTGAATATGGTAAACCTGTCGGTATGAGGTGGAGGCCTATGACGAACTACTCCCTGGATTAGCATGTGACCTAGACCTTGGCTGAGAAGCTGTCTGAGCCTCTTGGAGATACACGACCTGAGTCTTAAGGTCACTCAATGTTTGTGCCAGCTCATCGATCATGTTGAGTTTGTCTAAGGCCCGACACGTCTTCTTCTTGATGATTTCCATCCGATCCAACTTCTGACTAATGATGCCCATGTCGATAGCTGAAGATTTTGCCAATGCTGCTGCTACAGAAGAGCTAGAAGGATCGACCTCAATACATGCTATTCTCTGATATGAAGTTGTGAGATGGGGAGCTTCCCCTGAGTGTAGACCCGAGTCTGAGACATCACTGCATAATTTTCAGCCATCACCTCATAGATGACCCATACCTGATCTTCATCTTTGGCGAAGTAGGAACGACAACAAGAAGCGTTCACTAGCCCCTATAGCTCAGGTGTCAGCCCATAGAAGAAGCTCTACACTAGATTGGGCTTGCTGATATCATGGTGTGGGCACCTGTCGATGAGCTCTCGAAATCGATCCCATGCCTCATAGAATTGTTCATTGGGGATCATTATGAAGTTGTTGATCATAGATCGAGCTGCATTTGTTCGACCGAGTGGATAATACTTGTTGAGGTACTCAGTTCATAACTACTCCTAAGTGGTGACAACCCATCACAAATGTTTCAGCCAATAGGCTGCTCTGTCGACCAAGGAAAATAGAAAGTCTATCAACTTGATAGTGTCCTTGTCCACCTTGCTGCCGCGGACGTTGCTGTAGATCATCTCGAACTCCTACAAATGGAGGTGGGGTTCTTCGGTGGAATGCCCATGGAACTTGGGCAACAGTTGAATAGTCTGAGTCCGGAGCTCGAACTCGCCAAGGATGGTAGGCAACTGGATCCATCTGTGCATAAGAGTTGCACCAGGGTTGTGCGACTTCCTCATGGTGCGTGCCGGTCTCGCATCTACCCAGCATTTGCTCGATCCTCATGTCTCAGTATTTCTCCTCCTCAATCGATCGATCTATCGTCTGCTCTCCCATCTCTCATTTGATTCATCTCCGTCCTCACCTCTGCCTTGAGCATCCCTTGGTCTCTAATATGTCTCTGCATGGTCTCTAGGGATGATAAGAGGGTGTTGCTAATGGCTGACTGGTCTAATACAAAGGAAGATGTCTGTGGCTGCTCATCAGTTCTCTCGTCACTGGCCATCTCTCCGATCTCTGCAAAGGTAAAGGAATCGATCTCAGATGTTGTCAAGTGAACATATAGCTGTGCATGCTGTTCTGACTGTACCTCAGGTGTAGAAGAAGGGTGGTCAAGGGGGAATAGTGTGGAAGCGGGTTCAGAGAGCGGGTATGAGATCTCTGAAGCCAACCTAGATGAACGAGCATGAGTGTTGGGAATCATTGCTACTAGAGGTATCCTAAGAGATCTCCTGCTCATCATCTTGATGTGGGGATTTATGCAGATTAGATATGGACCGCAATCAAGATGAGAAATCAAACCCCCAGTTTCACCAACTCAACACTTGTAATGACCATGAAATCTCAGTCATTTATCTTGTCAATTTTTATTTTGGTGATAATCCGATCTTACAGAGCGAGTTAGAGAGCTGTTGAGTGCTCGATTCTCCCTGAAGACTAGCCGGATTCTTACGACTAGTTGCGCCAATTTCCAGTCAGTATAGATGCAAGTACGGACTGTTTTTGGTTACCCGATACTTGAGGACGGAGCCTTACACAATGTCCTCTAAAACACCCACTCTGTTAACTAAATACGAACCGATTACCGACTACCTGTATATCCTCATTAGAGAATAACTAATCATTTTTATAGAATTGGTAGTCTAAAGAAAGTTCAAACGTGGCTCTATCCTAGTGTGCATCGCTCAACTCTCAGCAGTTAAAATCAGACAAGGAGGGGGTTACTCTCCCTAAAATAAGATTTTTTGATTTTTAAGCTCAGTTTTAGGTTAAGTTTGCTTAGCAGTCCCGATTTTATTGATTATCTCTTTTTAGGTATTTTTATGAATAAAGTAACATCTAACAAATTTTCTGATTTCCTTTTTATTCCAAGTCTAAAAAATCAGGGGAAGGAAGATAGAAAAGCTGATGCACGATAAAAATCAATGATGCATGCAAGGTTAAAATGCGTACCTTGCTCCAACAATCTGCATGCAAAGTGATCCACGCATAATTGGATGACATAATTAAACTAATCTAAATGATGCACAAGGAAATCTCCCTAAGATAGAAATTCTAATTCGGGAAGAACAAGGGGCTAACTATTCAGAAGAGAGTCCAAAGTTCGCTCTTGGAGGTTGCTTAGTGCCCGCCACAATGGGTCCTGCTAGTGCTGTATGCGACCACTTACGGCATGTGATTTCTAATCCAAATACTTATTTATTATTTACCTAAGTCCAATCGCTTTCTATAGGCACATATATTCTATTAGGGGTGTTTGGACCTTAATCGCTACATGTATCAACCAAATAGAATCCTAAGTCTAAGGGATAAAACCATGGGAAATAAATAAAAACAAATGCGATGAAGACACGAAAAATCTGGTGAGGTCTCCCCGAGTGCAGCAGTACTCGACAAAACAGACTCGAATAATGTGTGTGTCTAACAAATGTCTTTGAGTTATTACAAGTTTTTCTCAAAAATAAATGCTAAAATGGATTCTATTTTCTATAACTATCTCTTTCTCCTCTGCTCCTCCTTGGATTCTCTATCCTACCGACCGATGTAGAACGGTCGGCCTCCTCCTCACTCGGATGCGTCGTCTCTCTAAAGAGCGCCTCCTTGCTCAGCAGACCCTCTCAACAAAGGTGAAATAGAACTGGGTCAGAAATAGTTATAGAAAATAGATACAAATGAAATAAAGGGCAATGAAGACAAAAATCCTAACTATTTCACCGTGCTCCCTGGCAATGGCGCCATTCCAATGATGAGAATTTGGCTAACTCATATGTAAATAATTAATCAAGTCTCGTTGTTTCAAATTAACCCAATTCTATCAACAAGAAAATTTATTTTAACCACTACAAAATCATGCAATTCACACAATGGTAGAACTACTTTTATTAACCAGGTATAGCGATCCGGGTCGAACTCAATGAGCACAATTAAAAGCTAAGTACATGATTTAGAAAATCAAAGGATTTTTATTCTCTTTTTAGTGGTTTTCAATTTTCAAATTTTTAATTTTCAAAATAAGGGGAATAAAGACAATGATGAAAAATACAAGTAAGTAAATCTTTTTAGATTTTTTTAAACAGGTCAAAAATACTCAGAAAAATATAATAGAATTATTTTTGGGTTTTATATATATTATAGTGTTTTTGGATTTTTAAGGAATTTTTTTAAATGTTTTTGTGATTTTAAAAAAAAATCAAAAAGCAAGAAAACAAGTGAATAATGCACAACCAGAAGTATTTTTCGATTTAAAAATACAGTAAAAGCTTAAAACTCATAGAAGTGATTTTTATAAATACTTTGAAGAAATATCTACAAACAAGAACTTAAAATACATTTTTTGGAATTTTTCTTGATTTTATATGATTTTTATAAAGTTTTGAGTCTTTTGCAAATTTTTAGGTTTTAATAAAATATTTTCAAGCAAATTTATATAGTAGTTAAAATAGGATAAAAGACAACTACTCTATTTTTTTGCAATTTTTAAAAGTTTTTTGATTTTTTATTGATTTTTAATCAAAAAGACACTTTTTCTACTATTTTTGAATTTTTAGTAATTAAAAATAGAAGAAAAATGGCACACAAAAATTACCATGCAAATATCAAGTTAGCTGGAACTATAAGGTATTTTTGTATAATGTTTAGGGCCAAAATGGTATTTTTTATGATTAATAAAAGACATCAAGTAAAAACAATACAACATGGACCTATATGCAAATAATTTAAATCTTAGGGCCTATAGAATACCATGCAAGTAAACTATAGGGGCCACAATACAATTATTCCAGAAAGAAATACATGCTCCATGTGATCAACACTCACAGGGGTATAAATGCAATTTATAAAAACTTCAGCTCATTCATTAACCAAAAGAAAGTTTAGGGTAAAGCATGCAAATATTCCACGAAAACACGTGTAGACGGACATAAGTCAGACTCGACTGGACTAAAATGCAAATAAGTAAAGCATAGGGTCCTTACTGCAAAATGTCTTTAACTAATTATTACACTTATTGGACTAAAATGTAAATAAAGTAAAGATAATGATGCAAGGGAAATATACCCTTGCAGGTGGGAGGTAATGATGAATACCCATTCATCACTCTTTAGTCTTATATTTTAGCTACAAAAACCTTTGCAAATACATGTAGATAGGTGTAAATACAAATAATTAGCAAAAAACATGCATTGTGTAAAAACTAATAATTAGCATGTTTTTGTGCTAAAATAAAAGAATAAAGAGTCAAAAGAAAAAGAGGGAAATATTTAGAATAAATATTGAGCGACCTAATCCCAAGGGAGGGCTCAGCATGGGCCTGACCGCATAAAAGCCCAAGTAGAGAGAGATAAGGAAGCTCATATGTGTATATACCTATAAATAAATAAATGAAAATATTTTCCTCTAAAAATAAAAATAAAAATGGATTATATTTATTTGTAAATATTTGTAAAGATAAAATCAAAATAAAAATATAAAAATAAAAATAAAATTTAAAATCCCTTCACCATTGTATAAAAGCCATGTATATAGTCCACTCATCCCTATTTATTTAGCTTTATAAATAAATAAAATTAATTTCCAAAAATTTTGTAAATATTCTATATGATATGGTGTAAATAAATAAAATAAAAACAATTAAAACAAAACAAAACTAATAAAATTAAAAATCAAAAAAATATTGTAAATATACCATGTATATATATGTACATATCTATTTATTTCACCTATGTATATAAACAAATAAAATAAAAATATCTTTTTATTCCTAATATGATACTATAAATAACTAAAATACAAAATGGGAATAAAAATGCACAAAAATAACAAATTAAAAATAAAAAAAAATTAAAAATACCTATTGTACATATACGTATGTATAGCTATATAATGTAAATACCCTATTTTTATTTTGAAAAATTAATTAGAAATCACAAAAAAATAGAAAATATTAAAACAAAAATATTTCGTGTTTTGACTTTTTAATAATTCTGCCATTTACTATTTTTAATCGATTTTTCAATTAATATCCAAATGACAGCTTCTCATTGGTCCACGGGGGTTGTTAACCGCCCGGTCAACTCACCCCTGTGGACCACTTCCCTTGCGGATCGGGTGGATGACCCGATTTCTCCATTTATTCCCCACCTGATCCGACAACCAACTACTTTAACCCCGGGCCCCGATTAATCTTTGATCATTCCAGATCCTCGCCCAGCAGGGGTTCTTGGGGTCCGAGCTCCGATAAGCTCGCCCGATCATCTCCAAGCTGGACCCCTAATCATATAAATAATCGCCTCCGGCGACCTTTTCCCGCATCTTTGGATCTCCCCCTCGTCGCCTGTGACCTCCTCCACCTTGCTTGAGTGACATCGGAGCTTGTGGGAGTTGCAACGAGGCCCGGGAAGCCGGGAGCCACTGATCCGGTGGTTTTCACCGCCGTGCGCCGCCGCGAGTGTGCTCAGCCTCGGGGAGACGACGCCCCCTTGCAGGCAATGACCTCGGAGCTCGTCGAGCTCCAGCACAGTCGACATCCTCCGCCAGGTAGTTCCTTTAGCCACTAGTTTAGCGTAGAAAATAGATTTTCGTTCACTGTTCTTGTAGCTCCGCCGCTTTCGCCAGCTCACTCCGACCTTCCATCAGCCATCCCGACCCGACCACCACCTTCATGATTCTCCTCCGCACCTTCTCCACCTACCCATCCACCTTGACTCGCCCCGGAGCAGGGACTTCGATCCTTCTCCTCCGCTGCTCGCTGGAGGGCCACACCCCGACGCACCCACTCGCCCATTTCGCCCCTAACTTGGTCGAGGCAATTTGCCCTCGACCAAGGAGCTGCTTGGTGTGTTTTGCAGGTCGAGAAGGATCCATCTGAGGGTCCGAGCTCTCAGGCGCAGCAGCTCCAGGCCACCACTGTCGCGGGGCCATTCTGGTGGTCGTCAGCCTCATCGGAGACCGCCATCTGCTGCGGAGCTTCACGACGGAGCTCTTCCGCATCTTAGCAGCAGCTGAGGAGACCCCCAGCACCTTCACGAGCCCGGCGAAGTTCGCCGGCGCCCAGTTCTTCCAGGAGTCTTCCCCGACGTCCGATCGCCCTCTCCCTCCAGATTCAATCCTAGCCACCCATTCGAGGGGCTTCGTCACCGTCCGATCCTTCTGAGGGTCGATCTGAGCCGCATGATCAATTGAAGAGGCGCTCGTGATTCCCAGCCGTCCGATCTCTACGCGTCATCTTCTCAGCCGTAGATTCACCGAGGGTTTCGCCGCAACGTACGTACACCGTCATATCTGCCACGCGGTGGACCCTCGACGGTTCGATCAGGCCAGTGATTCAGGTTAAAAGCGCCACCGTTCTCGCTCGTTGGATCTGCTATGTGGCGCTCATCCAGCCGTCGAAATTAATAAAAGGGGTAATTTGTTCTTAGGCCCCTCTAGCTTTCGCATTTACTTTCTAGTCCTGTAAATATTTTGGAACCTTTATTTCCGTTGGGTTATTTGCACTCTGGACCTTCATGTTTATGTGATTTGCATTTATGCCCCTGCCAGTTGTGGACACGTGCATCGACACATGATATTTTGGTGTATTTGCATTATTGGCCCTGCCTTTTTGCCCTGTTACGTTTTGAATTTTTATTAATAGGAATTGCAATCAGGTCCCCCCAGGCCTGAGTCACGTGTATCGTGCGTGGCCCGGGGTGTAATTTGCGTTCCTTACCCTATACTTCCCAGGGTTGTTATTCTAGGGACCCAAAACTTTGTTATAATTGCAGATAGGTCCCTGTGCACTGTGTGTTGGTTTTGATTTTTAATAAAATAGCAAATATACTCCAAATCCAATGAAAATTGGACACATGGCTCCTGCCATAGTGTAAAATTTTCTGGGATTTTTGGAGACATTTTTATGTTGATTTGATATTTTTAAAAATTCAAGAACACGTATTTTCTTTACTGTTTGACTTTGAAAATCACAAAAAAAAATTAAAACTTAGCTAAAAATTACAAAAAATTACTTACTGTTTGTCTTTGCTTGCTTGATTTTCTAGCCAATTTTGGCTATTTTTCATCATATAAAACTCATAAAAATTGAAAAAAACTCAAAAACTCATAAAAATTTTAGTAAATAAATAAAAAACCCAAAAATAATAATTTAGGTGCCCAGTTTTTACTTGTTTCTTTCTCTATACAGGAAAATTACCTCCAGGCTTATTGGGGATTTTAGATATATTATCTAAGTCCCTCAAGCTCGGCTGGACAATACCTTCTTTTTCAGCCACTGTTTGATTTTTAGAAAATTAAATAAACATCAGAAAAATCTCAAAAATTCACTAAAAACAGTAAAAATTATAAAACACACAAAAAATATTTTTTCTGGAATTTTTGCTTGAGTTTTGATACATTAAATAAATAGTTGAATTGCTTGCTTTACTTGTTTCCTTTATTTTTCTTAAATCTCTAAAAATCCAAAAAAATTATAAAAAACCTAAAAACCACCAAAAATACCTTTTCTTCTCTTCTTGACTACTTCGTAGGCCGCGAGGCCATTTCGTGCTCCTTGTGTTCGACCCTGGTCGCTATACCAGGTTAAAATAATAGCAAGACCGCTATTGAGTTTTAGTTGATTTTATTTGATATTGGTGGTCTATTTTTCTTGATTGATCGAGTCCGAGAGATTGAGGTCGTGACGACCATTTAGTACCTTTACCTTAGTCGCTTGGGACATTCTCGGTCATCAGAATGGCGCCGTTGCCAGGGAGCACGGCTTAGTAGTCGATTTTTGAGTTTTTCCGCGGTTTTTCTTTTCGCGGCTTTTTGTATAGCTTTCTGCATATATATTTTTCTGACATTTTTATAATAATTTGGTTTGTGACACTTTGTCTGTTTCTTGCGAGGGCCCGAGGACCGTGGCGGCGACTCTAGAGTAGCCGGCGCAACCGCGGGATTCGGAGGCGACTCCTTTCTGCACGGAGCCGCAGGAGAGCGTGAGGAGCAGCTTAGTGTAGAGTAGTTTAGATTTATTTCTGTCCATTTTATTTGATCTATTGTAATAATACATGTACACTCAGAGACAGTTGGACTTTGGAGGTCTGTTTCGCCGAGCACCGGTGTGCTCGGGGGACCCCTTAGCTAGTTCGGTTTTTACGCGGTTTTCTCTTACTGCCTTTTCCAGTTTCACGCGGATTTTCGAGCCCCTAGCCGTAGGATTTTCTGCTTGATTGTGACGTAATTCATAGGATCCAAACACCCTAATATAATTGCCTGTTCCTATAGTGCGGTAATTGGACCTATAATAAAAAAATAATAAAATAGCCGTTCCATCACCTCCGAGCCTACGCGCCGCGAGTCCGCCCCGTCAAGCGCTACTCCTGAACTCGACCTGTCGAGAAGAGGAGGGGTGGGTCTAGACCGGACTCTTTGGATTGGAGGTTGGTGGTCGGCTAGCCGTTCTTTCGAGTAGCACTGCTGTTTAGGGACTCGATTTTCCGCCTGCACCATTTAGGTAGTTTATTTCCTGTCTTTTAAAATTCTGCGCGGATCATATTGCATGTAGAGTGCTGGAGCCAGGTACGCATTTCTGACTTTGCATGCATCATTGATTTATCGCGCATCGGCTTTTTCGTCTTCTCCCCCCTGTTTTTGACTTAATAAACAGGAGAACCGAAAAATTCGTTAGGCGTTTTTGCTTGCATTAAAAATATCTAAAAAACAAAAATAATAAAATCGATACCGCTAATCATACTTGACCTAAAAGACACTTCACTAAAAATCTGTCTTGGGGAGAGTAACCCCCTCCTTGTTTGGTTTGGATGAGCGAGAGAGTGAACCGCACATTAGGGTAGAGCCTCCGATCTTTCTTGACTGATTACCGGCTTTCAGTACGGGACAGTCGGTTGAGAAATATCTGGATACCTATTTACCTCACGTAATCGCTCTGATAGACTGAGTGATCACCTAAAATAAAATCGACAAGATAATTGACCGATCCCTTTCGGTCTTCAGCTTTGTGTGCATAGGTGAATTGGGGGTTTGCTTGTTCATCTTGTGTGATTGCCAGATCCCTTCGATCTTTCCCATCTTCCTCCATCTATTTCCCACCCTCCCTCCCTTCAGTCTCCCTCTTCTTCTCCTTTACCCCTGGATGATGGATCTCCCGCACTTCGAGCCGACCCTTACGGCTTCTTCTCCATCTTCTGACCATCACTCCAGTCCACCTTCTAGGGAGGTCGGATCTCCGACCAACCTCCCGCTCCCTCCCTCCCGTTCATCTCGCTACTCTGGGCATGCTGTGCTAGACGTCCGAGAATTCCAGATAGAGCAGATGCGAGACCCGGACGATGATGTTGCTGAGTTGAGAGCGCACTCCGTTGGTTATCAGAGAGAGCAGTGGAGATCAACAGACATATACTATTCCAGAAGGATGGAGGAGCATATAGCACAGGGAGCTGAGTCAACTTCTACACTAGGACCATTCGTCTTGGATTTGGATTACATTCAGCGACTGCCGACATTTTCAGGAGAGGCGTACGAGGAGCCTTATCTTCACCTGTATGCATTCGAGGAGTTTTGTAGAGCACAGAGATATTCAGATGTCACTGCAGAGGAGCTGATGACTAGGACCTTCCCCTTCACACTTCAGGACAGAGACATGAGATGGCACCGCCGATTGGGGAGGACATTTGATACGTGGGGAGATCTACGCCGAGAATTTCTACAGAGATACTTCCCCCCACGTAGAGCAGATTTCATGCGGTCTTTGATCACCGATTTTTCAGTTGACCCCCAGGAGCCATTGCACGAGGCATGGCCGAGGTTTCTTGACCTCTTGAGGAGATTTCCTGAGCACGGACTTCCAATGACAGACCTGATACAGATCTCCATGCGGGGGATGACCGCAGAGCAGATAACACTGGTGATTACCACATGTGGCGGTTCACACCGCAGTTCCGACATTTACTTACTGGACACCATCTCGAGTTTACTTTCACAGAGATCTTCTTCACGAGATGCCGTAGTCGGGACAACACATGTGGACGATGCTATACCAGTGAGGTGTGTTACTTTACATGATGAGTCAGCTTCTACACACCAGCCCGAGGACTTGGAGCAGACAACACCACTGACAGAGGAGATGTCTGCGATAGCAGAGGTTCGGACCCAAAGTTTTCTCGAGTTCCCGTTGTTGTTACAGCTGGAGTTCGAGGCAGCCCCAGAGTTTCCAGTCGACGAGTCTTAGATATCAGATCTTCTGATATACCAGGAACCGGAGGAGCCCCCGCTACTACAGCCATTGTCTCAGACACTTCAGATTCCAGTCCCGGAGGACTCAGTCTTCTTTCTGCAGAGATACTTCTTGGACGCAGACAGCTACCAGGACTCAGCCCAGCAGCCACAGCTCGAGGAGGGACACCACTTTGAGAGTACAGACACAGAGAGTCCCGTCTTCGAGCCTTTTGTCCTCCACTTTGTTGAGAGAGATACACTTCCTAAGGACCAGCTGACAGCCAGCATAGCCGCAGAGCGAGGATCAGCCGCAGACACTTTGCCGGCTTCCGCGGTGTTGACTAGTACCTTCTCCTGCTTCCAGATTGCCGAGAGCTACACTTCCGATGATGATGAAGCCTGGTGCACCGAGTGGATACTTGATAGCACTACAGATGCCCATCTAGATCCTGATCCTCTTCTTGTCACTCCTGATCTCGCATCTCTCCCCGAGGGTTATCTGCGGGAGGATGCCGCACTCGATGAGTACTCGGTCTCACCTTCTGAGAGTGTTTCCGGTCTGGCGGAACACGAAACCGAGTCTTTAGATCATTCTGATTCTGAGTCTTCTCACCTCGACGACCCTCGCGAGGATGAGCCCATTCTGGAGATATTCGATGATTTGCCTGATCTGATTCTATTTCATGCATCAGATATCAGTCTGCTTAGAGAGTCTCCTGATCTTGATTGTCCATACTTATTTGAGACACTGATTGACGTGGATGATTCTATCACTGATCCATCCTTCTCCACGTTTGATTTCTTCGGCTCCACACTCTCAATCCAATCTGACCTAGAGCCGCTGATTTCTTTTGTGCTACCGGATCCCGATCACTTATTTCCATATCACTGGCCGGTAGCAGACACCCGCTTGATTGCATATCTGGGTGTCTTTGTTTACACTGCTGAGTTCGTCGCAGTTCCCATACCGAGATTGCGACGACAGTACGACATGCGACTTACCGATGCCGTCCCGAACCTTGATACTGCATTATCCTAGCCTTTGCGCCCAGCTAGGGGCGTAAAATCTAGCGTTTGTTGAGAGGCACCTCAACATTGTACTCTTTTGTATATACGTGTTTTGTCTTAGTTTGATCTTTCTGTCTTCCGTTCTTGTTTTCACCCCAGGTCTCGCCTAGGATTATCATTGCTATACTTAGGATATTCCTCATCCTAAGTATAGGGGGGTGGAAACACCGGGTTGTTCATTCGTTCTGTTTCATCACTTCCGTTGTGTTGCCTATACTTAAGGTGCTACACCTTAAGTATAGGGGGAGTGATGCCCCTCCACCTTGCATATATGTGTCGATTTTCTTCGTTCTGCCCCTGTTTTGATGCCTATACTTAGGGATATTTTACCCTAAGTATAGGGGGGGGGGGCAAACACTGTACATTCTTCACTCGAATTTCCCTTCATGTACAGCTTGCTATACTTAGGGTTATTTAATCCTAAGTATAGGGGGAAACCACCGAGTTCTCCTCATTCTATTCATTTATTCATTTCTGTACCTAGCCATTCCTTTTCACTTCCCTTTTACTAAGCACGAGTTATGTCTTCGTCATCGCTCTTGATCACTCTGAGGACATCGTTCGAGCTACGCATAGGGGGGGCGTGTATATATTTCATATATACTTTAGCCATAACTCGTACTTTGTGTGAGTGTGTTAATAAATAAAATGGCTAAAAACCTTAAAAATCACAAAAAAAATTAAAATTTTCCCTGTAAATAATCATTCTTTTATTGCACATACATAGCTAGTGTACAAAATTATTTTTGTAAAAATGTTTTCAAAAAGTTTTTGTGAAAAGTTTGTGTAAATATTTTCTTATCAAAATTATGTATATAGTACAAAATTTTTCCAAAATGTTTTGAAAATCAAAAGTTTGCAAAAATCTTGTGTAAATGTTTGTAAATACTTTTGCGAAACTTGCACTTCATGCATCCATCCATTCATGATTTCAAAACATTTTTCAAAAATTTTGCACGATTGTAAATATTTGTAAATAACATTTTTGTGTATATAGTTTTTCCTGGATGATAGTTGACATTTAAACTAGCCTGGAATTAAATTGAGAAATGGAGCTTGATTAAGATCTTAATCCACCTAATTCTAAGAGGAACCTTATAGGGCTTAGGGTTAAGGCTTTTCAGGTCCATAAGGACTTAATTCTTTGAGTCCACTAGGCTATGAGCATATGTCATCTTGATGAGCCTAAGTAGAGCACTTAACAACACACGCATGACTCTTAGAGACAATGGCTTGACTTGCACCAACACCTTACACATAGCTCTCCACGAATGAGGTGGTGAGGAGGCAGCTTCCTTTGGTTTGGGGTAGCATCAAGGTTTTAAAAACCGAACCAAACCGGCCGGTTGAACCGGTTAAACCAAGAACCGGAAGAAAAACGGTCCAACCACCCGGTTTTTATTCAGAAAATAAAAACCAGTCAAAACCGGTCAAAACCCGGTTGGACCGCTTAAACCCGGTTGAACCAATTGAACCAAACCACCGGTTCAACCATTCATTTTGACAAAAAAATTGATAATTGAAAAAATGTAAACTTTTAAAAACTATTCATCTCCTCACATCGAACCCAGAATATAATACTCATTTATCTCTTCTCCTTCCACATGTGTCAATGATCCATTATCACCTCCTCCTTCCTGTCATATAAGCATTGCCTCTCTTCTCACATATTACATGAGTTTGTCTTCTTCGAACAACAACAAAGGAAGAATAAGTTGTCATACTAATACTACGAGAAGTAATACATTAAAAATACTTGTTATTAATTAAAGTTTAGATAGTTTTAAAATTGTTAATTTTATACATCACACACATATGAACTTAACAAAATAATGCCCTTTTTGAGTTTTTCTAATAAATTTATACCCTAATATTTAGCAATGTCTTTTGCGCTCCTATATTCTTAAAAATCCACAATATTATCCTTACGTTGGTATAATATAGGAGCACACATGTGCTAATAAAATGTTACTACTATCCGTTTTGTAAAAATATAGGGGACGTACAATTGTAAGAAAAGGGAGTATAAGTGTTATTGGAAAAACTTGGAAGGACACGAGTATATAGATCCTCTAAAGATATGATGTAGCATTTTTCATATTTATGTGTATGATACTACCGGTCTAACTCGGTTCGACCCGGTTAAACCATATGAACCAAACCAACAGTACAACGGTTCGATCTTTTCCAGTTTTTATGAACTGCTGATGTCATCACCGGTTCGACCGGTCGGTCCCATTGGTCCGACCATAAAAACCAAAAACCGATACTCGCCCGGTTCGATGTCCGGTTTGGTTTTTAAAACCTTGGGTAGCATATGAGGGTAGTACTTCTAGGCGGAACCTCTCTTCTTCTAGTGAAGGAAGTGCGTCTCAACTTGGTCTAGTGGTGATGAAGGCTAAAGACAGAAGCCGTGGGTTGCAATAAAGCTTCAATTGAGGGATAGTCTACTGGCTCAAGAGGAAATTTCTTGTATATATGCTGCACCATGTAGACATGTTGTACAGAGGCACTTGAAAAAAAAATGCAAAATGCAAAAAGAACTCCAAAAAAGTGGTGGGTCGGATTGAAAATTTAATAACCCCACCGGAGTGTATATAGTCAAATAAAGCAAAAGCTTATGGTATCCATGTTACATCTCATGAAGCTTGCAGCGGGAGACTTAGCTACACTGGCTGAGCTCCCAAAAGTCTATACTTCTTCCCCCTCTTCTTGAGCCGGTTGCACTTGAACTTAGAAGGGAATACCCCGCTTCTCGAGGAGAGAGTTGCTAGACCGAGGCATTAGAGTTACCAGGTTGGGGGAGTCTGTTTCTTTGCTACTTCTGAGGTGGGGAGCTACATATCACTTACACTGCATGGAAAGATTCATGGTCATTAGAGTTTGTGTATGTAGACTTGTTCTGATCTGGTTTATTGAGGAGTCTTGTCCATAGACTGGTGGAACTTAGAGGCTGTTGAGTTTTAAGCTTGAGTCCAAATAAGGTTTGGACACATTAATAATCCAAAGATCTGATCGAGCTCCATATTTCAATTTAATGAAGGCAAGTTTAATAATCAGCCTTAATCCATGTTTATTCCCCTCTTTTTCTTTTTCTTTCTTTTTCACTTCTTTTTCAAATAAGTGTTTGCTAAGGGACTACAAAGTTAAGTATAGGGAGGTGATGAATACCCATTCATAACTCTTTAGTCTTATATTTTAGCTACAAAAACCTTTGCAAATACATGTAGATATGTGTAAATACAAATAATTAGCAAAAAGCATGCATTGTGTAAAAACTAATAATTAGCATGTTTTTGTGCTAAAATAAAAGAATAAAGAGTCAAAAGAAAAAGAGGGAAATATTTAGAATAAATATTGAGCGACCTAATCCCAAGGGAGGGCTCAGCATGGGCCTGACCGCATAAAAGCCCAAGTAGAGAGAGATAAGGAAGCTCACATGTGTATATACCTATAAATAAATAAATGAAAATATTTTCCTCTAAAAATAAAAATAAAAATGGATTATATTTATTTGTAAATATTTGTAAAGATAAAATCAAAATAAAAATATAAAAATAAAAAGAAAATTAAAAATCCCTTCACCATTGTATAAAAGCCATGTATATAGTCCACTCATCCCTATTTATTTAGCTTTATAAATAAATAAAATTAATTTCCAAAATTTTTTTAAATATTCTATATGATATGTTGTAAATAAATAAAATAAAAACAATTAAAACAAAAACAAAACAAAAATAACAAAATTAAAAATCAAAAAAATATTGTAAATATACCATGTATATATATGTACATATCTATTTATTTCACCTATGTATATAAACAAATAAAATAAAAATATCTTTTTATTCCTAATATTATACTATAAATAAATAAAATACAAAATGGGAATAAGAATGCACAAAAATAACAAATTAAAAATAAAAAAATTAAAAATACCTATTGTACATATACCTATGTATAGCTATATAATGTAAATACCCTATTTTTATTTTGAAAAATTAATTAAAAATCACAAAAAAATAGAAAATATTAAAACAAAAATATTTCGACTTTTTAATAATTCTGCCATTTACTATTTGTAATCGATTTTTCAATTAATTTCCAAATGGCAGCTTCTCATTGGTCCACGGGGGTTGTTGACCACCTGGTCAACTTTCCCCTTGTGGACCACTTCCCTTGCGGATCGGGTGGATGACCCGATTTCTCCATTTATTCCCCACCTAATCCGACAACCAATTACTTTAACCCCGGGCCCCGATTAATCTTTGATCATTCCAGATCCTCGCCCAGCAGGGGTTCTTGGGGTCCGAGCTCCGATAAGCTCGCCCGATCATCTCCAAGCCGGACCCCTAATCATATAAATAATCGCCTCCGGCGACCTTTTCCCGCTTCTTTGGATCTCCCCCTCGTCGCCTGTGACCTCCTCCACCTTGCATGAGTGACAGCGGAGCTTGTGGGAGTTGCAGCGAGGCCCGGGAAACCAGGAGCCACTGATCCGGTGGTTTTCACCGCCGTGCGCCGCCGCGAGTGCGCTCAGCCTCGGGGAGACGACGCCCCCTTGCAGGCAATGACCCCGGAGCTCGCCGAGCTCCAGCACAGTCGACATCCTCCGCCAGGTAGTTCCTTTAGCCACTAGTTTAGCGTAGAAAATAGATTTTCGTTCACTGTTCTTGTCGCTCCGCCGCTTTCGCCAGCTCACTCCGACCTTCCATCAGCCATCCCGACCCGACCACCACCTTCACGATTCTCCTCCGCACCTTCTCCACCTACCCATCCACCCTGACTCGCCCCGGAGCAGGGACTTCGGTCCTTCTCCTCCGCCGCTCGCCGGAGGACCACGCCCCGACGCACCTACTCGCCCATTTCTCCCCTAACTTGGTCGAGGCAATTTGCCCTCGACCAAGGAGCTGCTTGGTGTGTTTTGCAGGTCGAGAAGGATCCATCTGAGGGTCCGAGCTCTCAGGCGCAGCAGCTCCAGGCCACCGCTGTCGCGGGGCCATTCTGGTGGTCGTCAGCCTCATCGGAGACCGCCATCAGCTGCGGAGCTTCACGACGGAGCTCTTCCGCATCTTAGCAGCAGCTGAGGAGACCCCCAGCACCTTCACGAGCCCGGCGAAGTTCGCCGGTGCCCAGTTCTTCCAGGAGTCTTCCCCGACGTCCGATCACCCTCTCCCTCCAGATTCAATCCTAGCCACCCATTCGAGGGGCTTCGTCACCGTCCGATCCTTCTGAGGGTCGATCTAAGCCGCATGATCAATTGAAGAGGCGCTCGTGATTCCCAGCCGTCCGATCTCCACGCGTCATCTTCTCAGCCGTAGATTCACCGAGGGTTTCGCCGCAACGTACGTACACCGTCAGATCTGCCACGCGGTGGACCCTCGACCGTTCGATCAGGCCAGTGATTCAGGGTTAAAAGCGCCACCGTTCTCGCTCGTTGGATCTGCTACGTGGCGCTCATCTAGCCGTCGATATTAATAAAAGGGGTAATTTGTTCTTAGGCCCCTCTAGCTTTCGCATTTACTTTCTAGTCCTGTAAATATTTTGGAACCTTTATTTCCGTTGGGTTATTTGCACTGTGGACCTTCATGTTTATGTGATTTGCATTTATGCCCCTGCCAGTTGTGGACACGTGCATCGACACGTGATATTTTGGTGTATTTGCATTATTGGCCCTACCTTTTTGCCCTGTTACGTTTTGAATTTTTATTAATAGGAATTGCAATCAGGTCCCCCAAGCCTGATTCACGTGTATCGTACGTGGCCCGGGGGGTAATTTGCGTTCCTTACCCTATACTTCCCAGGGTTGTTATTCCAGGGACCCAAAACTTTGTTATAATTGCAGATAGGTCCCTGTGCACTGTGTGTTGGTTTTGATTTTTAATAAAATAGAAAATATACTCCAAATCCAATGAAAATTGGATACATGGCTCCTGCCATTGTGTAAAATTTTCTGGGATTTTTGGAGACATTTTTATGTTGATTTGATATTTTTAAAAATTCAAAAACACGTATTTTCTTTACTGTTTGACTTTGAAAATCACAAAAAAATATATTAAAACTTAGCTAAAAATTACAAAAAAATTACTTACTGTTTATCTTTGCTTGTTTGATTCTCTAGCCAATTTCGGCTATTTTTCATCATATAAAACTCATAAAAATTGAAAAACACTCAAAAACTCATAAAAATTCTAGTAAATAAATTAAAAACCTAAAAATAATAATTTAGGTGCCCAATTTTTACTTGTTTCTTTCTCTATACAGGAAAATTACCTCCGGGCTTATTGGGGACTTTTAGATATTTTATCTAAGTCCCTCAAGCTCGGCTGGACAATACCTTCTTTTTCAGTCACTGTTTGATTTTTAGAAAATTAAATAAACATCAGAAAAATCTCAAAAATTCACTAAAAACAGTAAAAATTATAAAACACACAAAAATATTTTTTCAGGAATTTTTGCTTGAGTTTTGATACATTAAATAAATAGTTGAATTGCTTGCTTTACTTGTTTCCTTTATTTTTCTTAAATCTCTAAAAATCCAAAAAAAATTATAAAAACCTAAAAACCACCAAAAATACCTTTTCTTCTCTTCTTGACTACTTCGTAGGCCGCGAGGCCATTTCGTGCTCCTTGTGTTCGACCCTGGTCGCTATACCAGGTTAAAATAATAGCAAGACCGCTATTGAATTTTAGTTGATTTTATTTGATATTGGTGGTCTATTTTTCTTGATTGATCGAGTCCGAGAGATTGAGGTCGCGATGACCATTTAGTACCTTTACCTTAGTCGCTTGGGACATTCTCGGTCATCAGGTAACATGTGGCTGGATCTAACGGTTCTGAGCTCGGTGTCAATGTACGACTCTGATATGTAACTAAAAAGGATCTGACGTCCCAGAGAATGTCTGAGACATGCGTTGAGTATCAGACGTTGCAGTGCTATCCAACGGTCTGCTTTTGTCTTGATCGTACGATGCTGTTCAGATATGGAGAGGGACCCCTCGATTCAATAGAGAAGAGACCCCTTGGATGAACTGGGAAGAGTGGGTTGCTGGGAAACTTCAATCAAGGATGCCCGATGATCCACTGCTCTGATCGGGAGGCTACTAGGTTCTCACACTCTGGGAGGTGCTACGTGTTGACTGGGCAGATCGGATGGAGCGACAAATGGTTGGATGGTCGGGATGGAGGTGCAGCACTTGGAGGTGCTCCGCCTGTGCACTAAGGGTCAATATGGGCCTCGTTCGCGCTCCTTAACATACAAAGTGAAGTGCAACTCAAAGATCAAGCTTTGGCTCAAGGTTATTGCCGTTTCAAGAGAGAGAAGCGATGATGGGTGCTAAAATGGGTCTCCAACAAAAGTGGGGAGGAGACCTAATCCTAATCTTGCTCCGGTGAGCAGGATATAGGGGGATCAAATTGCGTACATAGGGTAATGATGAGATGGCAGGTTGATCTGTGTGCGTAGGTACATGAAGCGAAGCTCCGACGCAGTGGTCGGAGCCAAGATGGAGGAGGGTGGCTGATGAACTAAATTGAGATGAACAACAAAATGGAAAGGCGATAATGGATACTTGAATGACCTACAGTGAACGGCGAGGAACGAGGAATGTGGGGGGTGAGGTCCTAGCCTCAATCCTGCTGTGTCGGGCATAAGAGGCTACATGCGACAAAGATCTCTAGCCACGTAGTGAACTACGATCAGCCAGGCACCAACTCAAGCTCTGAAGGGGTCCTCTAGGATCCTGTCACTCTCTTGAAGGTGTCTAAGCAACAATGGAGGCGTGAGGGACGAGCTGAGGATCAATGGAGGCGGAGGAGCATCTTTATAGGGTGCCCTAGTGTTCCAGAAAGATTGAAGAATGCACAAAACCTTAGGGAGATCCATATCAATATAGGGATCCACGAGAATTGGGGATCTACGAGGAATCTTAGGTCTGAATTTCAAGGCAAACGAAGGTCTGACTCAGGCTGGGTAAATGGGAGAAATGGCTCCGACGACGAGATTTCGGGTGTGACCCGATTAGGAGGAAGGTTTGACCTGAGTCAACAAACCCGGGTCAACCAATCAGAAAATTTCATTTAATAAATCAAGAATATTAAAAAAAATTATTAAATGAATTTAAAATAAAAATGGATAAAATAAAAATATTTTTTTATTTTTCAAGTTATTTTCCTGTGATTTTTAATTATTTTTATGAATTCATATATACATCATTTATAGTATAGTGTATTATGTACATGTATAGTATATACTTTTATTTCTATTTTATTATTTTTACACAAATTCATTTTATATTTTATTTATTTACATCATAATTAAAGGGATACAAAAAATTTTTAATTGATTTTTACAAGTTAAACAAGGATGTTAAATAAAAAAGTCTTTTGTACAATATATACATGTATGGCTATTTATATAATGAAAATTTGTTTTTTAATTTATTTTGTATTTTATGATTTTTATTTTAATTTTGTAATATTATTGGAAATATTTACAAGTATTTAAAAATATAATAAATACAAATTACGTACAAAATAAATACTAAATAAATATGTACATGTATAGGTATAGTATAGCTATACAATACACTCAAAAGCCATCTTTTTCACAGTGACTTCAAAAATTATGAAGCCGCCCTCATTTTAAAGATAGTTCAATTTAGAGTACAATAAAGGTGAGTTTGAGAGAATTTGAATTCATTTGGAGCCAGAAATTGATCTTTAAATTTTTTGTGGCTTTTTGTGAGTGGTATTATCTATACCATGTACACCAATTAGTTTTGCAAATATTTTTATTATTTAGAAAATATTTTTATCTACAAATTTTATTAATAATTTATTTTGAGATCTTTTTATTTTTGAATAAAATAGAGGAAGATATGAACAAGGAATACAAAAATATACAAGGACCCTATCTCCCCCTACTTTATTCCTTGTCGATCAGGTCAATAATTGACCTTCTCTCGGGGATCATGTCAATTTGTACTTATTTCATAATTACAACATTCTTCTCTTTTTTTCTTCTTTATTCTTTTATTTTGAATAAAAAAGGTGTTAATTACACAATATTAACAAATGTATGTACTATGGTAATTTATTAGATTTACACATGTTTACACAGATATCTTTGCTAAAAGATTTGACTAAAATAAAAGAATACAGAATGCCTCCCCTACTGCCCTCCTCCGTCGATTGCTCCTCATACAAGACCTCCCCCTACCCCTGCGCCTCTCCCTCTGCCCCTCCTTTCCTCCGCCCCCTCACGCCTCCCCTTTCACCCTCCTCCGCCTCTGTGCCTTCCTCCTGCTCCAAGCTCCTCCCCACTGTTGCAGTTTTCAAGAACCCAGAGGGGAAGGGGATGAAGGAGGAGGTGGTCGGCCTCGTCGTCGAGAACCCACAACCTCGTTGTCGACATGCTGATATTGATGATGAACAACAAGGAGATGGAGGAGTAGGTGGTTGAGGAGGAGGAAAGGTTGGAGGGTAAGGAGAAGGAAGAGTGAAAGGGGGATGTTGGTTTTTTTTTCGGATATGCCCCTCTTAACTATACCATAATTTGATTAAACTATGGTTAAGTTAAACTCATTGATGGTTAAAGTAAAGAAGGGGTACATGTCATAGAACTGCAATAAATCGATGGCACAACTGATATTTCCAAAAAGAGATGGGCATAACTGAAATTCGAATATCTTGGAGGGACATAACTGATAAAAATCCTATAAATTATGTAGACAATATCTGTAAAGTTAACTTGTCATTTTCTTTAAAATACAAAGATTTTAACAAAGTATAATAATATCACAATTTCTGACACAAAAATAATATGATTTTTATCAGGTCCTTTTTCTTATGGAACCCAAATTTTGAGACCCTTAATCAAATATCTTGATGTCATGACACAGTCAAATATCAAATATCGATTTAGTCAACTCGTTTAAACGTCTAATAACTGGGCAACGTACCTATCGCTAAAAGAACCACCCTTCAAACCATGCCATCAGCATTTTCTCGTGATGATCCATCAAGTGCACAAGGTAACCTTAAATTTCACCATTAAGGCATATTACACCATGATAGCTTACCTATACACGTAAACAAATAAGGATTTCACGTGACGCATCGCTTCTTCCTCCAACCAAAGTATCTGCTCTTTGCCTTCAACAATTTGTATGAAGATAAGTTATATCATATCATATCATGTCATCATGGGGCCTCTTTTGAGGACATATGATCTTCTAATGGCATCTAATACACACCATTACTTTTCCCTATTCGTACTCAACCTCTTAGAGGGGAACCTTAGAACGCAAAAGTGGAACTATAGGTTTTCATGAAGTAAAATAATACGAGAGAGATTATCTTAATGTATCACGTCCCTCGATCAACTATAAATCTACTTATTATGAAGTTAATTATACCATAACAACCAAAGTTAGCCTGTAACACTAAATATTACAGACAATCACTATAACAAATAATAACAGTAGTGATGGATTTTGGCAACAAAAATGTTGCCCTTTTCTTTTGCGAGGAACCTTTGTTTGCCACTGTTACATTCAATAAATTTTCCATTGTCATAATATTAGCGGCAAACACATCGTCCCCGCAATTCTTTGGCTACCTTACTTTTAGCAATGGATTTTGGTTCAACAGATGAATAGTTCCAACAAAAAGTTTTTGTTGCCACAATTGCAGAATTCGATGACACATATCATTGCTATAACAATTTCTGAACAATTTGTGTAACTTAGTATTTTGTTCACTATAACTTTATTAGTTAATTAATTAATTATATTATCTTAGAAGAAAATACATATACCTTATATTTTAAGCTAATTCAATCTATGCAAGTTTTTGTTACCAGAATTGCTTGTCCAGCTTGTGGTGACAGATATTCCGTTGTCAAAAGCTAGACATTCCGTATCCACAAGAAATTTATTTTGTAGTGAGTATTGTTTAACTTTCCGATGTGATGTATATATTATTTGTGATAGATCTACCTTAATTCTTGAAAGTATCTGTTCCTTTCCCTTTGTAATTTGTATTAATAATTTGCTAACTTTACGATTATAAGAAAAGAAATATTAAGAAGACAACAAATAGCCATTGGTAAGGACATATCAACAAAATTGTTCATTATTGAATTTTAAAACATATAATTACCATTTGCAACATATATTCTATATTTAACATCAAAAAATACATAGAAATTTTTTTTAGATCATTCATTGTTTTATACAAAAATTGTTAATGATGTTGACAAAGGGCGTGAGGGCATTGCATAGAAGTTAGCTCGTTCCAAGGCTATATACTATACCGATCTATTGTTTCCCCTTTACCACCTTTACACAAATAAAGCTCTCTCTCATGGGGACCCCATGGGAACTTATTTTCCATCAAATGTTCATCAACAACAATCACACCCTCATTCATAATCCCTTCCTCTTGATGTTCAACTCGAGCTCCCTCATCCTCTTGCGAAGATCATGTTACGAAAGAGAGTCCTTTTCCTTCTTCCACATCCTCCTTCACCGCCAATGGGCCCTTATGGACTCCCTCACCATATTGCTCCTCCTCTTCTTCTTCTTCACATCCTTCCTGCTCCCCAAGCTCCTATGGTCTCTCCAAACCAGAATCAACAAAGCTTCACTTGTTAGGTAATAAATTATCTCTATTGCGCCTCGAAATATTTGTGATAAAAATGCGAAGAACACATATGAGTCATTGATTTTTGTTCTAGGTATGACCATGTTGATGAGATGAAAGGGTTATATTGTCATTTAAGTGATGATGGTTGGTGTGGTAAGGGCGATTTATTTGCTGACATTGTTGGTGACGGAGGAGATATCTTGTTCTTGCCTTTACTTCCAACTAATAAGGAAGAAGCTACCTTGCTTTTAGAACAAGCAAAAACTAGTTGTGGTAATTGTTACGAGGAAGATCATGGTGTTCCTCCAATTCAAGAAGAGGATCTCATCATCAACATCACAATCCAAGACATTACTGTCAATCATTCAGAGTTTCACTCACCTTTAACATACATAGTAGACAAGGAGGAGGAGGAGGATCATGATGTCCCAAAACAAGGTGTGTAAACACACACACATATTTGGATTCAAACCCTAGAAATTACTGTTTTTTTAGATTCTAACATTGATACTTTCGATATTTAGAAGAAAATATATTACAAGGTCTGCTTGACCATGTCATGGTGGACCAAGTCGAGGTGTTGGAGAAAAAAAAGGTGGTGGTAGACGAGGAGGAGGAGGAGGAGCATCTAACCGACACATGTACAAATGGGTCGAGCTCGAAGAGCTCCTGTGAATGGAGGGGGACTCATAGTCTCAGGGAGTCCAGGCCAGATGGATTCTTCTCATCTTCCTCAAGGAGGAGTTCATCCCAATGGGAGTCATACACTGTGTATAGAAAGTATGATGAGGATATGATGTTCTTTGACAGGATCAGCTCCCAAAAGCTTAAGGAAACAGGTTACTCTATACGATCACTCTTTAGTTTTCTTCTCATGCCATTAAATTCTTCCACTTTCATCTTGCATCATCTGCATACCTTAGTACAAAAGAAATTGTTTCTTGTAGAAGAATAAAGCCACTGATTCTATTACTTTCATCCTACAAAATACAAACACACACTTTAGATTTGTCACTTTAGTGTTCAACACTCCTCTCTTCTTTTTGGTGTGACTCGTAGTTATTCTGAGACAGAGATTATTAGTCTGTAATTAGCCAATTACTTAACAACGTGAACAAAAGTAAAAAAAATTGGCCAACCATTTAGTATAAAAAAACTACGTTACACCAACCACTGCAATAACATAGCAATGTATTTTTTTGGAATCATTGTTATTCATTCAATGCAAAGTATATAACAATAAACACTATTCATTGTAAAATTACCTTTAAATTCATATATCACAACGAATATCATATCCGTTGCAATATTGCCAGAGTTAAATTATATAACAAGGACTATCCGTTTGCCTTCCTCTTTAAATTTATACCAAGTATTGCTGATTTTAGCTGTGGTCAGAAATAATAAGGAATTTTGAGAAAATAGCGGGTAGCTGTTGCTATATTATTCGTCATTAATGACACAATATATTATGCATTGTGAAATTTATAGTACGTATACCATTGTCTGCCATAAAAAAATATTAAAAATCATACACTTAACATCGAAATATATAGTGATGGCTTTCATTTCAAATGGTGGTCACTTTCTTGCTCACATTTTTTTTTAAAAAAATGTCCTTTAGAAAAAAACTTCAGCAAACTTTCCTACATGAGGGTATGATTACTATCAAGACTGCACGAATCTATTGCCGATAAGATTTTGATATCCCATCTAAAATAAGGATAGAATTTAACTTCATCATGGTTAAATGAGAATCCTAACATATGTACGTCAGAATCATTGAGGTCAATCAAGGTCCAGCCGAGGTCGATTTCCGAAAGGATAGCCCACAAGCTCAGCACAAAGAACAAGAGGAGAATACGTGATCCATATCATGGGCTAGAGGCTGCATATGTTGCTCAGGTTTGCTTGGCTTGGGAGGCCATCAGCTGGAACTACCACATCTTTCTTAAGCACACAACATGCGACACGCACGAGGAGGAACATGGCTGCCCTGCACATGTTGCGCAACGATTCCAGCAGTTCCTGGTCCTTCTGCAGAGATTCGTAGAGAACGAGCCCTACGAGTATGGGAGGAGGCCTAAGGTCTACGCTCGCCTCAGGATCTCCTCTCCGAGATTGCTCCAAGTCCCCGAGTTTCATGGTAGGAGACCTTTTTTCCTTTCTCCTTATTCTTCAACTTATTGGTTTCATGATATCCCGAACACATCAAAAAATGTGTATATAGTGACATATTTTGAGTAACCGTTGCAATATCACTAGCAAATATAACAATATGTTATATGTTAACTTTCTTATCAAAATTTGTGCTAATCATCCATATTTTTAGCAATGATTAGCATATTTGATGACAGAGATAATTGTAATTGTTTTCTATGAACTATCGTCAATGGTATAAGAAAAGATATATCACTGTGGACTATAAACAATGATTTTGCAAACGTGCAATAATTGTTGTTATCACTACAACAAAATGGATATATAATGATGTTTTTTTAATCCATCATTGTATTATCCATGGTTGAATATATAATAATGATATTATTAATTGCGAATTATTTTTTACCCTTGAATTTAATGACAAATGTCATATTCCATGCGAAGTCATTAGTGAAGGTTATTATATACTATTTTCAAAATTTTAAATAATCATTGCTAAATTTTAAATTAAAGAAATGTTCACAATTAGATAACCTTTCGAAAAACATCAAAAGAAGCATTGTTATATGCACCAATGCCAGTGATATAACAAATGATATGACATCATTTCTATATTTAAGAATAAAAATAATTTCACAATAAATAATATTGTCGTCATATGTATATATATATATATGATATGACGATGGTTTCAATATATATTTTTCTGTAGATCCATTTTGTTATAATGATAGTACACAAATGTAGGTTAATGGATACAAACTTTTATTGTATATGAATTTTGAAATGTTGAGGGAGGCGAACCACAGACGTTGAAGATA
Organism: Ottelia alismoides; assembly: GCA_037367405.1. Taxonomy (NCBI): domain Eukaryota; kingdom Viridiplantae; phylum Streptophyta; class Magnoliopsida; order Alismatales; family Hydrocharitaceae; genus Ottelia; species Ottelia alismoides. The sequence continues at coordinate 43,101 of JAZKJV010000747.1, read as the reverse complement.
AAAAATGCAGAGCTAGGAAAAGGTTAGAGATTTATTGGAAAGTTAGCTCTGCTATCGTCTTTAATATACTACAAAAAAAATAGAATTATAGCAACAAATAATTTAAGTATTTGCATTGGCATGCATTTGGATGCTAAATTTATAATATAGATATTACTCGTTACAAAATCATCTTCAATTATTGCAATGACATTTAAAGTATATTTATACCTCGTTATTATATCGTTATCAATAGCTCATTTAGCCTCGTTGACATTAATTTGAGGAAATGATGAACCCTATTTTGTTGGAAAGGTGATGATACGAAGGAAGTGCAAAGTTCAAGGATCGCATCTCCCGAATTTCTGAAAATAATGGAAGATATCATCAGAACATTCATGAAATTTCTAGAAGCTGATAAGGACAGACACTGGCAGGCCCTGAAAGCACTGCTTAGAAGGAGCAAATCGAGCACAGTTGACCCTAATAGGCTCAATTTCATAAGAAGTGCTAATAAAAAAGTGAGTTTCAACCACTCTTCCGTGTGTGTGTATTATAGTGTTTTTATATAGCTTGTACTCTCGGAGCACCATTTGCATTCAATGTGTTTCATTATTTTGCAACTAGACTCATATTAGATGGGGTATTTCTTAAGCTTTTAAAAATCACCATTAGCTTAGTAAAACTCGGTAAAATTTTTTGTAAATTTTTAAATTTTACACCGTAAAAAAATGATAACTAGAATTTTTTGTAATAACATTTACGTGTAACTTACGTTCATCCAATATACTAGTATTTTTATGAGGAAGCGGATTGTCTGCTGTACAACAGACTCTGCTGCAGTGTCTGAGCCGCTCGATCAAGATCGAGCGGTTCACATGAATTCGCACGGTCGGGCCCACAAAAAGGTGCGAATTTATGCGAACCGCTCGATCTTGATCGAGCGGCTCCGGACAATGCAACAGAGTTTGCTGGCCAGCAGAAGATCCACGCTCTTTTTATGATTCTATCATGATGTACATGTGATGTTAATATACGTACGGTGGTTACTTTACAAACTAAATGGCACTCTTGTGGTTGTTCCATTAAAACTAAATGGTTGAGATGAATGCCTCAAAAGTCAGCTATCATGAACACTTCCCATCTCCTCACGCTTCCATTCTTGTTGTCACATCTTTGCAGAAGAAGTCGAAACTGAAGGAGCTCCAGAAGGGAGGGAACTGCATGAGTAAGGTGAAGCTGAAGGCAGAAGAGGAGATGGAGGTTTTTATGTGCCTTGTGGATGTGAAGGTTGTCTCTAGGGTTCTCAGGATGCCACAGATCAACGAGATGCAGCTGCAATGGTGCGAGGAAAAGATGAGGAGGGTTAGGGTTTCCAATGGGTGGGCACAGAGAGACCCCACACCCCTTTTCTTCCCTGCACAGGGATCCCCCTTTTGGTCTGAGTTGCATGCTAACTAGACCAAGTTCATGGGAACATATTTAAGAATATCCATCCGTTAGCTATTAGATTCCTAGCTTTTGTATGCATATATAAATTATATACACTGTAAAGATATGGGCATGACAAAGGGTTGCATATGTGCATGTCATGTGGGTATATTAGAGTTTTGAAATAAGAGAAGCTCATGTGTTGTGGGTCTTCTTCTAAAAATCATATTATATGCATAATTTTCTTTTCTTGAACAATGAAATAAAAGTAGATTGGGGCAAGAGAAAGGAAGTGGGGGCAGATGCAGCTTTCCTCTTTGCTTTGGCTTTCTTTTAGTATTTTGGGAGTGTTTTTCATATGTTTTGGCATGTGATTTGGGATCATACAGGTTGTAGATATTTATACATCACCATCGCCAAGCCATGTTAAAAGTGATGTTCATCTTGATGGTCAAATTCAATCACAGAATCAAAATAAAACACTATAATCAAAATTACGACTCATGTGGTAGCTATTCATTCAAATTTATCATATTCCCTAGAATCTTTGAAAATGTGAAGCTATTGTAAGCAGAATGACTTAAGATAGATCTGAATGATAGCAAAGAATCCATGTAATCGATCCTACTAAATATGTGGGAAAAAGGCTTTGTTGTTGTTGTTGTTGAGTATTTATTATAAGTTGAAGTCTAAAAGTGAATATGATCCATTTCAAGTTATAGATAAATAGATAAATGTCAATGAAGTTGCCTTATTGTCATGTTAGGATTTTATTTCCTTTCGGTTATTCTGGGTGTTATTTTTGATGTGCTATTTTATTTTAATGAAGTTGTAGGAATTAAAGTCAATATTCAAAAATAGCTAAAACACTTTATTCAAATATCCACAAAATTTTCATTAACTTGATTGAATTAGGTGAAAATAAATTTAGAGCCGACATAATGAAATTGCAGCTAAAGAGAAAATGATGAATGCTTTTGTTTGCTAGTCGTAGTAAACTCTTTTTTGAAGATGGAAACTCATTTTTATATTATGGAAACTTATTAAGCACTTTATTATAGAAAAAGGTCAACTGGAGTAAGAATGATGACTTTGGAGGAACATTGTCAGACAACAATAAAAAACTATGATTGCAGAGGATTACACCTAAAAAATCTATTATTTTATTATAAACATAGCTAAAAGAGATTATTCAATCAAAATAGATGGAAAACTTGATCCACTTAATCTTTGATTTCGACAACCAAACTAGAAACAAATAAATTGTTCATGGGAATCTTTATTGCATGATTTGAAAGGGCTTTAGCTCAAGTACAATAACCTTTTGTAGTTTCTAGTGTTTAAGGCTTCATGGAATTAGAAAAGATAATTACTGGAGATTCATAACAGCAAGTTATTATATGGAAGAAAATGCCAAGAAGAGGCCAAAACTTCGCTACCAATTTTAATTGCATGCGTAATATTATAAATATCACCCGATCTAGATTTTAAGCACGTTTCGAGAAAAAGAGTCAACTTCAAAGGTTTATAGCCAGTTATATGGTAGTGATTTTTTTACTATAGTGATCGTGCAAAAATTAAGGTCAATGCAAAGTATTTTTGTCAAGATAGTGACCAAGTAAAACTGCCAAAGATTGTTTCCCCTAAAAAGCGATCTTAAAGAGTTTGATGTTCACAATACCCAAATCACTGTTATCTTTAGGTCCGCTGAGGTTTACTAACCAAAGATTTCTATATCTAACCCCACAGGTGGGGCCAAATTAATACATATATCGCTATATTTCTGGCATTAGTTGTAGCGATACTTCTGGCATGAGTTCAACCAGTGTACTATACTGCTGAATGGAATTATCTAACGGACTTATAAAATAAATGTACCAAGCTTTCTCCCACTATAAGTAGGGTCGGCTACATGGATTCTTGCTCAAATCCATGTTGAAAGATTCGATTATTTTTACGCTGGTCGTCGACTACCTAACGCAACCACTGCAAAAGTGGGATTTGAACCATGTTCTTTTATGTAGTAGACACACTGTACTATCAGTATACCATTAAGTGGGTACTAACGGACTAATAAGCAGGTACGTAATTTAGATGATGCCTTTGCAGTACCATAAAGGTGCATACGTAAACAAAAGGTATACATATATTTCCAGTACTCTAGTAGAAGGCATCTCTACAACAATTCCCAAACTTTGGACATCCCGACTTCATCTCCACAATGCAGCATTTAAAAATGGTTCATGAAACGATGTAGATCTGTTTCCTTGCGGTTCCCCAGCATTAATGACAGATATATATACACATGTAGACAAGCAAGAACATGCGGATGGAGCACTTGGGTATGATTAGACAGCTCAGTGGCCAAGTGTAACCAGAATGCTAGCTAGAAAAATCCAATCAAACCCTTCTTCTCAACTGTTCACCTTGCACTGTTTCCTGTGCAGACAGATTTAAATAAGTCCCAGATAATGCATTGCATCAAATAATGGGTACAATCACAAGTGCCACATAACTCCAAAAAGAAATATATAAAAGGTCAAATGGGTGAGGGGGTATCGGCATCTGCCAAAGCTTTGAGCTGTGATCAGTAGGGGGGGGGGGGGGGGGCTCTACTAGGTTACTAAAACAAAGCATGAATCCTTCACCTATCTAAGCCTGCAGGACAAGTTGGTTTATCTCCCTTTCTAAAGGGTGCCCTTTTCGGGCAAGTGGGCAGTCCTACTAACCCTAATCTGCAATGGCTGCTTCACTAGGGTGTGGCTTTTGCATTTCCAATGAGACATGGGTAAGTAAGCCTAGCAAAGGCCACCCCATGCAACAGCTACCATTATTACCTACCACCAGATTTCTCCTACTTCTCCATTTTCGCTGTTGCATGCAGTACATGTTTATATATGCTCACTTGATAATATTGAGGTCCGATGATTGGACTGTTCCTCGGGCAATAATATATTTGCTATATGTGAATGCCAATGGCGCCACTCTTGCACTGACTAGTCAATCCAATGAATGGAGCTGAATCATGCAAGAATCTCACTTTTTATGTTTTGCTTGTTTTTTTTATCATCCGAGAACTCTCGTCTTCTATGTGCTCCGGAAGAGGCCTTATGGAAAGCTTCTTCTCTCCTTCGTTGAGAAGGTCTGGCGGCCGGTCGAACCCTTCAAACTCTTGCCGAGGGAGAATGGATTCTTTTATCTCAAGCTGCACTCCATGGAAGATTGCCAGAGGATTCTTTCATCCGGCCCGTGGCTCTTTCAAGGACGACGGATGGTTATTCGTCAATGGGAGGCAGGTATGTTCCTTGAAAAAGACCTCCTTACTAATATTCCTCTTTGGGTGAGGTTCTTCGGCTTGAGCCCTGGTCACTATCCTGGGGGTCAGCATTCGGATTCAGTTGTCCACGCTCCTCTCCCTTGTATTGTGTCCTCCGAGAATAAGGATTGGGTTCAGGTCAACAGGGGAAAGAAGAAAAAAACTGGAGGCAACAACTCTAGAGGAAAAGCCAATGGCTTCAGGAGCAACCCAAACCCCGTTGTTTAATGTCTATCGCTACCTGCAATACTAGGGGACTGAACAAGCCCAGCAAGTTGAAACGTCTCTTACGAGACCTCACTAAGGATAACCACGAGTTGGTGGGTCTCGTGGAGACAAAAATAAGACTTGACAATGTCTCTAGATTTCACGCGGCTATCCCCCTTGGGTGGGGCTCTATGCACAACAACACAAACTTGGGTAGAATCTGGTTCCTATGGAAAGAGGACGCTTGGGCCTGCTCTCCCGTGCCCATTACTCCGCAATCCATCACAACAAATTGCAAGAATGCTGGAGGTTTCCACTTCTGCCTCACAATCGTCTATGGGTCCAACTTAACTTCGGAGAGGAGGAGTCTGTGGAATGAACTCGGTCATATGGGCTCCTCTGCTGACTCCCCATCGTTGATCATTCGGGATTTCAACGTCGTTAGATTCACTGCTGAGAAATATGGTGGCAGAGCGCCTCCTCATACATCAATGTATGATTTCAACCGCTGCATCGATGATAATGGCCTCATTGAGCTGGAACCGTGGGGGAGTTCCCTTTCGTGGAACAAATCTTCTATTGGCCCTATAAGGATCGCGACGAAGCTTGATAGAGCTCTTTGCAATAACAGATGGATGGAGGTCTTCCCCCTCTCTAAAGTCCGGTATTCGCCTTTGCACTCCAATGACCACTCTCTTCTCTCAGTCGAGCTCGTTAAAATGACTAATCGTGCCAGGCCCTTCAGATTCCTGGACTTCTGGATTTCTAGGGAGGGGTATTTTCCATTAGTGGAGGTGGCATGGCGTACCTCGGTCAGAGGAAATCCCTTATTTGTTCTTGCTAAGAAACTTTACTCTGTTAAACGGGCTCTCAAGGCTTGGGCTGCTTTGCATGGGAAGGTTGAGGAGGACCTTAAGAAGGGTAAGGCGGCCCTGGAGAGTGTTAATGAGGCCCTTGGCCTCTCCCCTGATGATCAAACTCTTTGTCAACAGGAGCAGGATCTCAAGCTCTACCTTGGGGGCCTAGAGGCTGACAATGAATCATTTTGGAAACAAAGAAGTCGCATCTCTTGGTTGAAGCTAGGGGACCGATCCACAAAATTCTTCCACCTCTCCGCCAATATTAGAGAGGCAAGGAACCGTATCCCATGTCTTATCGACAGTGATGGTAATTCTATTGGCAATCCCACGTTGATTGCTGCCCAGGCACTCATCCACTTTGAAGCTCTTCTCTCCGGCCATGCTTCCACCGCCTCTCCCGAGATGCAGGCCCCCCTCCAAAACGTGTGCTTTCCTCGGATGCTAGAGATTGGCTCGAAAGGCCGTTCCATGAGGATGAGGTGTTGGTCGCGCTTCGATCTATTAACTCCTCTAAGTCGCCAGGGTCGGATGGGTTCAATGCTAAGTTCTTCAAACTGCATTGGATGCTTGTGAAAAAGGAGGTCCTTGATGCCATATCCTTTCTACACTCGGGCGGAGCTATGCTGAGGCAGATCAACCATATCTTCTTGACGCTGGTCCCTAAGGTTCCCTCCCCTTCTTGCTTGGGGGACTTTAGACCCATCTCGTGTTCTAACGTTATTTTCAAGATCTTTGCGAAAATCCTCTCTGCGAGGCTCTCGGCGGTCCTCCCCCATCTTATTTCTCCCAATCAAATGGACTTTATTAAAGGGAGGCGTACTGGGGATAGCGTTCGCCTTGCGCAAGAGTTGGTGTTGGGTTTTGAGAGACGCAGAGGGCAGCCTCGTCCTTGCATCAAGGTGGACCTTGCGAAGGCTTTCGACTCAGTCAATCATCTATTTCTGCTGGACAGATTGGCGGCTGTGGGATTCAGCGCGGCTTGGGTGTCCTGGATACAAAACTGTATTTCTACTATCTCTTATTCTGTCTTGGTCAATGGTATTCCGCATGACCTCTTCAAGGGTTCTTCGGGTCTCCGGTAGGGTGACCCCCTCAACCCTTTTCTTTTCACGGTGGTCATGAAATCTTTGACCTGCTTAGTGGATCTAGGTGTGGCGGATGGCTCTATTTCCCCCATGGGGAGAGGGTGGAACAAGGCTCCTACGCACTTAATCTATGCAGAAGACCTTCTATTCTTTACAAGGAGCAAGTCGAGGACCCTAAATGCAATTGGCTCTACCATGAATACTTTTGGGGCTCTGTCCGGCCTTTGGATGAATGGGGTAAAGAGCCGTTTGTTCTGTTCCAAGAACTCTGGAAGCCAATTCGCTTGGAATCTTGCTCTAGGCCTATTGGGAGAAGCTCTACCCACTACCTACCTTGGAATCCCCCTCTCCCAAAAATTTGGTTGCTCTACTGCGGGTAAGGTCCTTGTGGATAAAGTCCCCTCTATGCTTTGTAGCTAGAAGGCCTGACAGCTCTCTATGGCAGGCATAATAGAGCTTATTAGTTCTGTCATCACAAGGATTCTAATGTACTAGACTGACTGCTCTATGCTCTCCTCTACGACCATCGCTAAGGTCTCCTCTTTATGTGCTGACTTCCTGTGGGACTACAAAAGGCATGACCTATCTTGGAAAAATATACGTCGTCCTAAATCGGAAGGGGGATTTGGAATCAGGTCTCTTAGGGACCTCCAACATGCCTCCAAGGTGGCGTGGGTGTGGAGGTTCCTCTCCGCTGATAATTCTATTTGGGCTGATTATCTTCGTGCAAAATATCTTCGGGGGGAATCTTTTTGGGATGTCCCTATCTCAAAAATTATGTAGCCGGATTCCATGAGCCATTCTTCCTGATTATTCGACATTATCCTTTGTGTATCTATGATTTTCGCCCATGTAAAATCTTACCCAATTCTACCTCGATTCGCATGCAAATTTCATTTGAAATTTAGCATTTTGCTCGCCTATTTATTCACCTGGAGCTACTCCCATTTCCCATTTTGGTTGTGACCTTCATATCCGGTGTGTTCTTTCTTTTCTCTGTAAGTGATAGCACGTGGGAGAGATCATTATAGTCAGGTTTGATTGACTTAGCCTCTGATCCGACGTCACCGCCATAGTTTATCGATCAAGCGAGCCTAACATATGGCCTCACTGAGCCATCGAGGTCAAGATTGGGAGGATCCACCTCTAGCCTAGGCAACTCCGCTCCATCAGGTAATATATGATTCATTTTATTTGTTTTTTCTGATATTTGATTTCTAGATCTATAATTTAATCATTTTCCATATCTCTAATCAATGTGATCGGAGGTCCGCCATCTACTTGTTCGAATCCAAACTCCATCAATTTTTATCTCAAATCAATTAATCCATTTCTTCGTATCCTATCTCCATTTGATAATCTCGGATTCATTCGAGTCTAAGCTTCGATTCCCTCATTCACGTAGGATCGTTCAACTGCTCACCCGTCTTTGTTTACAATTTAGATCGAGGTTATCCTCGAGTCATCGGAACCCTTTGCAAGGGTGAATTCATACACTGATCGGGCATCATATGAGATCTGCAATGCTGGGAGGACACCATCTAAGGAAGAATCATCGTTAATCGAGCCGGAGACCTAGAGCAGATCGAGCCTCCTATGGAGGCAACACATTTGATCTTCGAGTTGGGTTGAGCACCTGGAGATACATACAAAGAACAACTGTTACACATGGAGTACGATATCAACGATCCAAATGAGAATGAAGAGCATGAAGTAGAAATCAGATTACTCATGAATCTAGCCCGAACACCTTCGAGCACCAACACATTTTCAGATCTAAGCTCTACGCAACCTTGAAGCATTTGAATAACCAACATCCTCTGATTGAGAGCCATCGAGCATCGATGAACACCTGCAGTTTAACAATTGCTACCATGCTCCTCAAAAGGGGGAAGAACAGGGTTTGACTCCATATTATGCAACCGCCCTTGGATCAGATCTGATCCATGTGTTTAGAGATAGCCACACATTGTCACCAGTGAGCCTGCCGCCCATCCCTTAAGCAAGTCATGTGCGCTACACATGAGGGGAAAGATTTTTGGGTAAATTATTATTTCAACCCTAAACTTCTCTATATTTTCTTATAGATACTTTTTTAGTTGCTTACTCATGTGATCTACATGTGTTCCTCTATGAATAATGCACAATAAACCTACCTAATTTTTCTATTCATATTTGCTGGAGAACTTTTTCAGTAATTGTAAATAAGCCTTAGAACTCTGAATTTCATTTTCTTGTATATTTTGCACAGATTAATAATTTCATTACCCTAAAAAATCCATAAAAATTTATATTAACTTCGACCAAGTTACTTTATCACCATTATTTTTTTTGCAAAATAATTAGTTTTATTATTTTTAAAATACAAACAAATTTTATTTCACTGTTTGACAATAAAAAATTTTGAAAATTGATTGAAAATTTCTAAAAAACTCCAAAGTATGTCTTTTGATTTGTTTTAATTACTATACAAATTTTGTTTGAAACTTCTTCATAAAAATAAAAAATCATAAAATAAAAAACACTAATAAGTAATAAAAACATTGAAAAATAAAAAAAATACATAATATTTCACCACTAGAAGCTTGAAAAATTCTCTTCTTGTTTGTGAATATTTTCAGAAATTTTAATTTCATTTTCTATTTTTAAAAATCCAAAAACATCTGTTTTTTCTATTTTTAATTCCAAGTTCTTAATTGATATGAAAATCTTAAAAAATATATTTTTTGAAAAATCACAAAATATAAAAAATTATTAAAACACAAAAACATTTTTACCTGATTTTTAACTATTTTTACTTTTTTTAAAAAATACAAAAAATAGTGTTTGGCTTACCCTCATTTATATTTTCTTTAGTTGTTTGGTTTTAAAAATTTAAAATATAATTTTTTTCAAATTTAAAAAATCAGTTAAAACATTAACAATTAGAAAACATAAAAAATATAGAAGAATAAATCCCCAAAAAATTTAGAAAATGTAAACCCCTAAAAATAACAATAAAGGAGAGGAAGAAAAAGAGCCACCGTTTATTTTCTTAAAAATTAATAACTCTCATTTTTATAATAGTTGACTCCCTACTTGGACCCTGGGAGTTATACCGGGTTAATAAAAAACACATGCATCCTTTTATTTCTTTGACTGGATGAATAAATTGTTTGATTGATTCAAAATTTCTTTTGGGTGAACAATGACACATTGATCATTATATCTTATTAAGTAAAAAAAATGAAAGCCATTAGAATTTTTTGATCATCAGCGATTGCCGGAGGATGAGGGGGGGCCAGAGGAAGGGGAAGGGGGAGGAGCAAGGGGCAGAGGAGGCTAAGGAGAGGGAGGAGTGGGAAGGGGGTGGGAGGGGGAGGGGGAACAATTGGTGGAAAGACATGCTAACCCTTTTTTAAATTTAATTCTCCTTTTGTAAATATAGTTAACGCCTATTTGCATTGGGGATGAATGACAACTACTCCGAGAGGCACAAGTGATCACTATGGAAGAAGTCAGGGGGATAACTGATATTTCAAAAAAGAGATGGGCATAACTGATATTGCAATATCTCAAATGGGTACAACTAATAAAACCCCTAATTTTTATACTTGAAATTATCAATGAATGCCATATATGTTGTTATATCATTAGTGATGATTCATAAAATTATTATTATCCTTTGTTATTTTGAAAATTTTGAAATAATCGTCGCTAAATTTTTTAGTTCAAAATTTTAGCAACGGTCATTTGAAATTTTGAAAAATAACAACAAATAAGAGTTAATATTTATATTGTCGCTTATGATATGGAAATGGATATTATATTCATCGCTAATTTCAATTATAAAAATCATTTCACAACGAATGATAGCGTCGTTATATACTTAACAACATATGATTTAGTGATGAAATTTTACGAAAATGTAACTATATCCCATTTTTTTACGTTGATATTTTTATAATATTTATATAATATATAATTTTACATTTAGTTATTCATAATTTCTTTATTATTGATTGATACTATTATCATAGACGAAAGTACATCCACATTGTGTTTTAAGTTAACTCAATTTATATTCTAATTTATTTTATAAAGTAAATTTTTTGTGCTACAAAATTTGCCTAACTTTTGTTGATGAAAAATTATTTTGTCGAAAGATAGACATTCTATAGCTACAAGAGATTTATAGTGTAGATACTAAGAAAAATCCATTACAATTAATTCCATGGTTTATATGCGATCTTGGCCAAATAAATTTAGCCATGCTTTAGGAACTTGCTGTTGAAATGCTTCGACCGAGGTACCTAACGTTCGATCTTGGAGGGCATGCAATGTTCGACAATTCGGATCCGGTAATCGTTGTGTCGGCTGCTCTCACAACACTCAGTACCTGATCAATGCGACAATCAACAACAATCAACCCACAAATATATAAGAAATAAAAATGTGTGAGCTAAAATTTATTGTAACTATGCAAAAATATGTGGACAAGGTAAGTTTGTAGAGTGTCAAACCAATGAGAGCAGATGAGAATAGAGAAAAAGTGAGTAATCTACTTAGGTTTATTTTTTATTTTTCAAACATTTTTGTGGGTTTTAATTATATTATTTTTTGAATTTTGCAAATGTTTTTCATTGAGTTTAATGTTAATAGTATATTTCTAATAATATATATATATAAACATAGGTAATAGGAATAAATAATCTCCTTATATAAATATAAGGACAAAATAAAAGGAACTTGAAATTTTGAAAGTTGAAAATATAAAATATTGTTAACATGTTCAAAATAAAATATTTTTATGCCTTTTGGATTGTTCTCAGTTTTTGGTAAATTTTGGGGCATTTTCGAGAATTTTTAGGAATTTTAAAAAAGAAATACATAAAACATGAGAAAAATAGAAAATCAGGTCATTAAAATGGGCCTAATAAATTACTCATAGACCAAATAGGACCCAATATCAATTTTCTTGGAAAATAGAAAAAACGAAGAAAATTAAAAAATTTAAATATAAATTTTGCATTTTAAGGGATTTTTTATTTTTATAAGCTTTTCTGTTTTTTTTAAATTTTAGGGTTTTGGTCTTATTTTTGTATGCTTTTAGATATGGGTTAGAATTCTATAAAATATATCAAATATATTTTTTGGGGACTTTCTAGGGATGTTATGAAAATTTTGTAATTTTTCTAAACCAAAAGGGAAATATAACATGTTTTTTTTATTTTTATAAATAAGAAAACAACTTTAATTACTCCAAGGAAAACATATGTGAGAAATTAAGGTTCCAAGCGATTGAATTTATTTTCTAGAACTTTTTGACACAAAATGCTATTTAAAGACATTAAATACATAAAGTAAATTAATTCAAGGAATAAGGGATCCAAATGCAATTTTCAAGAAATTTTCTTTTTATTTCATAATATTCTTACAAAGTTCATGACCATTCATGAAAATAATCCAAATATTTCAAATTAAATACGCATTAATAAATGTATTTTTGAAAAGAAAATACTTTTACGGTCAAATATGCAAATTTCAGAAAAGTTTTACCCTTAGTTCACTAGAACTAGATACAAATAAGGAAACCCTATAGGGTATCCTTGTAAAATGTCCGCACCTCATATATATGGACACATGAGGTGAGTTGAACTGGACTATAATGCAAATAGCAAAATCTAATGGATCCACATTGTAAATATTACCAAACTTTTTGGACTAAAATAAAAATTACAATACCAAATAATAAAACCAAAAAGAGAAAGAGTTGGGGTGAAATTTACCCCCTCCTTTGCACGATGATGGACGGAGATGCATGCACCGCTTACGCGATGAGAGGCGAGATTCGCCTATACCCTTCGGCGATTGATGGTACGGATTAGATATGTAGCTTGACTAATGGTGGAGAGATGCAAAATCCGATGGCTTCAATCAAAACTGGAACAACCTCTTCATCCAATGGTGGCTACTATGCTGGGAGAGCAGGGAAGAACTAAGGGACCTGGCTCCTTCAATCGTTCGAATCTTCTATCTCAGTTGACCTCCCACGATGCTGATTAGCTTAGGTCATTCCTAGAGGTCATTGATAACCGCACTTTATCGAGGGTCTAAATATGTCGCTGTGGCGACCCACAATAAAATGTGATTAATCAACAATGAACCCACAATCAAATATCAAACAATGAAAAACAAGTGTGGAGTCAAATTTATTTTTAACTCTGCACAGATGGTGTATAGTGACAAGTATGCAGAGAGTTCGAACACAGGGAGCAAACAGGGCAATTCACAAAAGTGTGTGCACAAGTGTGTGTCTGTGATATGTCTACACTAAGCAAACAAGCAAATGAATTTTTGTGGGTTTTTAATTTTTAATTTTTTTTATTTTAATTTTTAATTTTGTATTTTGATTTTTAATTTTCTGATTTTTATATTTTATATTTTATATATATATATTTTCAATATTGGAATTTAAAGGCAATGGAATAAAAGACAAGGTAAAATATTTATAAAAATGTGCAAAAATATCCAAAGTTTCAGAAATAAAGTCTTTTTGGTATTTTTGTGGTTTTCTACTGTTTTTGTGATTTTCGGGGATTTTTCAAGGTGTTTTTGGTATTTATGAATACTGAAATAAGAGAAAACAGTGGAAAATATGCTGGCTGTGAGTAAAATGGAAGTTTAAAAATATCAGACAACAACCAAAACTTTTCACACTATTTTTCGAATGAAAAGAACAGAATAAAGAACAAACAGGAACTGAGTTTGTATTTTTTGGAATTTTCTTTGATTTTATATATTTTTTTGAAGTTTTTAAGTCTTTTTGAATTTTTAGTGTTTTTCTTTTGAGATTTTTAGTGATTTTTGGACTGACACTAAAATAGGGTAAAATAGACACTAGGTAATTTTTTTTGGAATTTTTCGAAACGTTTTTATAATTTTTATGGGTTTTCTAATGCAGACAGTGAAATAAATGCATGTTTTTTATTTTTAATAAATGTGAAAATGCAATAAAAATGCAATGCAAAAATGTGGCGTGCAAATGCAAGTGTCCAAGAGCTTAAGTCTATTTTTGTGGAATTTTTGGACTTGAAATGATATTTTAAATAATGACAACAAACATCCAAACTTTAAACAGTCCTGGCAAGGGTATTTATGCAATTTAGCAAACGTCCAGGGGCATACATGCAAATTTCCACAAAATCTTGAACTGAATATTCAACTTTTAGCACTAAAACACAATTACCAAACCCGCAAGGGTACCTTATCAATTTTCCCACCAGGGCGCGTGACTTGCACGCGCCTGATAAGGACTAGAATGTAATATCCAAAACCCTGGGGGCTTACTTGCAAAATATCCGAAAAATATAACACATGAGAGGAAAGTTTTGGTACTAAAACAGAACAGAACAAAGACCGAGGGTACCCTTGCAAAAATGCTCACACCTCACGTGAACTGGTCACGTGAGGTGACGTGGCGAGGGACCTGGATGCAAATACTCAAAGTTCGAGGTTCCTTGTGCAAATATTACAAAAATATTCAAACTACGCAATAAAGTTTCTGGACTGTATAGAAATTACAAAATAAGCGGGGGTTGACTGCAAAATACCCTCGCTTGGGCGATCCGACGACGTTGGCGAAGGCGATGACGCGTGGCGGACATCCAACGGTTGGGCTTCAGGCACGATCCAGCGGCGTAGGTCACGCCACTTATCCACGTGTCGTCTTCTCCGGGCGCGATGACGGTTCGCCCGTGGACATCTGAGATCAGATCTCAGATAAGATCCAACGGTAACGGGTGCTGGCGATCGGACGGTCCACGTTAGACCTGGGTCTTCACCACGATCCAACGGTGGCGGAGGCGGATGGAAGAACACGGAGGAGCTCCGGCCGAGCGAAGTTCTCCGTGCTCCTCCGCCTAGCTCTGGCGGCGTTTGGGCTCGCAAAAAGGTCGGGGAAGCTCCAGAAAGTGTCAGCTATCGTCTGGAAGCGGCAAAATGCACCGGGGTGCGCCAGTGCTCTCGTGCGGAGGTGGCGGAGCTGCAGGAGTCCAGCCTCCTCCGGCGAGGGGTCAAAATGGCTCCAGACAAGTCAATATGCTCCAGTACCTGCACAAAAATGTTACTGAGGTCGAGGGCAAAATGCCTCGACCTCAGGTGGCTCTCGGAGTGGAATGGAGGACGATTGATGTACTCGCCGGAGTTGCGCTCCGGCGAGGTGGTCGATGATGTGATTAGAAGGTCGATTCGACTAGGAAAAAGGTGCGAAATATTGCTACGGCTAACAGAAATGGGATGGCGGAAATAAATAGACGGGGGATGGCCCTCAATGGCCGGAGCCAGAGGGAAGAGCAAACCTCGACGCCGGAGTTTGACGGAGGTGGTGGAGGCACCCTCGACCTCGTTCGCCTTGGCTGAGGAGCGCGCGGTGGAGCTGTCACCTCCAGCAATGCTCGGAGCACTAGAGAGGCGGAGAGGGGTGGACCAAGGGGACTCAAATTCGAAATGAAGGAGGAGGGTTTGGTTTTAAGTGGTTTGACTCAGGTTGACAGGGGCTCGAAGATCAACGAATCTCCAGCGCCTCAGTGATCCGTGGCCCAATGTAAACATATGGCGGGCAAGGTGGATGATCGAGGAAGAAGATCACAGAAGAAATCGAGGCGAAATGGTGAAAGATTTGGCCTAGAGAAAGTCGCCAAATGCGCCAAAAAAAAACCAGGCCTTTGACAGGGGGTAGGTGGGGAGGACGACCAGTTGACCAGGGTCAACTGGGGCCATCTCCTGATTGGTCCACGTGGACCAATCAGGAAAAACCCCGCATGAATGCTTTAGAAATTCGATAAAAAATAGAAAAAAGTCGAATTTAATAAAAGTTATAAAATAAAAAAAATGCTTAGAATTTCATGTAGTATTTTATTTTGATTTTTAACTAATTGTAGGAGGTATATTTTTACAAGTTGCTTTTATACCCCTATATAGGTATATTATCTATATGTTTGAGTATTTTATTTTTATTTTTGTGTTTTTAATTTATTTATTATTGTTTATTATTTTCTAAAATTATGAAACACCTTTATATACACCAATATATTTTTGTTTTAATTTTCTGAAATGTTTTGTATATTTAATAAAATACAAATATGTTTCGTATAGGTATATGTACAGGTAATGTATCTATGTATTTTAAGTATTTTATTTTTGTTTTTATTTAGGTTTTTATTCTTATTTTAATGTACATTATTATTATAAGCATTATTTACAACCTTATAAAAATATGAAATTGAATAAATACTTAATAAAGAATAAATTGAATATTTTAATCGGTACAAGTATACAATGAGGGTCCAAAACTCAATTTTCAAACCGTAGCTCCGCCAAATGCGAAACCACCGCCATTAAATAGCTTATTTTCTTCTATATACAATTAAAGGTGAGTTTGCTACATTTGGAGTTGTCAGTTGTGAGATACGGGTCTGGGAAGTTGGGGTTCTGGATTCTTATTCAAATCATAACTTTTTATCTGTATATTATTTTTCTGTGAAATCAATTTTGTATTTTTCTTTATAAAATTATCTACAACTTTCATGTACAAAGTTTCTTTATTTGATGTATAAAAAGTGGAACCAAAAATGGGTCCCAAAATGAATAAAGAATGAATACAAGGTATAGGTATTTTATCTGTACCTTGGCCCTTATCTCCCCCTACTTTATTCCTTGTCGACCTATTCATCAAGATGCCTAGGTCTCGGGGGTTTTGGGTCATAAAATATTTACAATATTTTATTCTTTTTCTTTTCTTTATTTATTCTATAATTTTGGCCTTAATTACAGTATTTTATACACTAAATAGATGCATATGCATGAATGATAAGATGATGGTTTTAACGCTATTTTCAAGGATTTACTAGGGTTTTTAAGGCCAAAATGATAGAATAAAGATGATGAAACGTAGCTTCATCATCCCCCTATACTTTACCTTTGCTAGTCCCTAGCAAACACTTATGCAATAAGTGCAGAAAAAGAAAAACAAAGAAAATAAAAAGAAGAAAATTGGATGAAGTTTAATTATCAAACTTGTCTTCACAAAATCAAAGTTTGGAGCTTAAGTCAGACCTTGGAATTTTAGTGCGGTCGGAACCTTAATGAGAACCAAGTTTGAAATCCAACAGTCCTTGAGAATCCCAAAACTCTGTCCAAGTCTCCTCAATAGCCAGGTCAGAAATACTTCAACTCATACGCAAACTCTTACGACTATGAATCTGACTCGTACAGTGTAAGTGATATGTAGCTCCCCACCTCAGAAGTAACAAAGAAACAACCTCCCCCAACCTGGTAACTCTAATGCCTCGGTCTAGCAACTCTTTCCTCGAGAAGCGGGGTATTCCCTTCTAAGTTCAAGTGCAACCGGCTCAAGAAGAGGGGAAGAAGTATAGACTTTTGGGAGCTCAACCAGTGTAGCTAAGTCTCCCGCTGCAAGCTTCATGAGATGTGACATGGATACCCTAAGCTTTTGCTTTATTGGGCTATATACACTCCGGTGGGGTTATTAAATTTTCAATCCGACCCACCACTTTTTTGGAGTTCTCTTTTTTTTTTCTTTTTTTAAGTGCATCTGTACAACATATCTACATGGTGCAGCATATATATAAGAAATTTTCCTCTTGAGCTAGTAGACTATCCCTCTTTTGAAGCTTTATTGCAACCCACGGCTTCTGTCTTTAGCCTTCATCACCACTAGACCAAGTTGAGGTGCACTTCCTTCACTAGAAGAAGAAGAGAGGTTCCGCCTAGAAGTACTACCCTCATATGCTACCCCAAGCCAAAGGAAACTGCCTCCTCACCACCTCATCCATGGAGAGCTATGTGAAAGGTGCAGGTGTCCAAGTTAGGTCATTATCAACAAGAGTCGTGCGTGTGCTCCGAAATACTCTACTTAGGCAGTCAAGAATCCATTGAACCAAGTCCTGTAATCCTCAAAGAATTAAGTCAACTAGACCTGAAGTACCTCAAACCCAGTTCCTATAAGGTTCCTGTTATTAGGTAGATTTTAAGGTCCAATCAAGCTCCAATCTCCAGATTTTACTTAGACTTGTTCAACTATCAGACTCAATCCGAAAGATGCTCATGCCATGCAATGCTATGCAGAAAATATTTTTGTGATGCAATTTTCTAAGATTTTGAACTTTTTATGGATTTTTGAAAAGATGATGCATGCGCATGCAGATGCATTTTTTTGTATTTTTTTTCAAAAAGATCTTTCAAATGCTTTTTGGATTTTAGTTTTGCAAATGTTTTTGGGATTTTTTTTAAAAAAAAGAAAAAGTTTTGGCTGAAAACTAGGTGAAAATATGTACACGGGAGTGCTTCTTATATATACAAGAAGTGGATTTTAAGAATTTACAAGGGTACGTGGTCAGTTTTATACACATTTATAGGTAGTGGATTTTGGTGGGATGTTAGTATTCCTCAAACTTATTTGACACAAGGATTTTCAAACAATTTTTGAAAACTATAGTCCAAAATAATTTTTACAAACATGTACACTCATTTGAAAATCATTTTGCAATCGGTTTTCAAAACAGTATACATATGGGTTTTTCAAATATTTTTGCAACCATTTTTCAAACCATTTGTAAATCATTTTTCAAACATTTTATTTCACACAAAGAAAATAAATTTTACAAACCACACATTTTTGCACAGGTTAAAAACATGTAACAAAATATTTTCAAAATAGTTTTCAATAGATGTTCACAAAGGTTTTCAAACTATTTTTCAAACATTTTGCAAAAAATATTTTCACCTGATTTATTAATCAGTAAATACAAAAAGAATTTGAGGAATAAAACACATCTTTTTATTAAAGAATTTGTAATGAATTTTAATGAATTATTAGCCATATTAGGAAAATACGAAAGTACGAGTTATGGCTAAAGTATATACGTAGTATATACGACCCCCCTATACTTAGCTTGAGCTATGTCCTCATAGATCGGAGAGAAAAGAGAAGACATAACTCGTACTAAGTATAGCAGACTGTACACAACGCAGGGAGGGTCAAGGGTGGGAATGAACAGATTGTACTCAGATTGTCTCCCCCTATACTTAGGGTAAGATATCCCTAAGTATAGACAAGAAGAGGAGACAATGGAGAGGATCAAAGAATGGAAATACTCGGGGTACACGCCCCCCTATACTTAGGACAAAGTACGTCCTAAGTATGGAAAACTGTCTACAAGGGCGGCACCTTTTTTGATAGATAAAGAAGATAGGGATGGAAAAGAAGAAAAGAAGAAAAGAGGAAAATAAAATAAATTAACAGATGAAAGTGATATGAACAGATGGATCTGTACATCGAAAGATGGAATTGATCACCGTGTATGAGATGCAGATGATGTGAGTCAAGGAGTACATCTCATGCCAGAAGAATGGGGGCAACGTCAATGGTCGGCGGATCATGATCAAGATATAGTTTCAGGCGTTGACCATTGACGCGGAAGGTCGAGGAAGATGACGGTTCAGATATGTCGATGCTACCATTGTCATGTATCTTCCTGACCACATACGGACCTTTCCACTTGCTCTGCAACTTCCCTGGGAATAATTTCAGCCTGGAATCAAACAACCATACTCTCTGATCTGGCTCAAACTGTTTATGGCTGATATGCGAATCGTGCCATGTCTTCACTTTCTCTTTATATTGTAGGCTGTTCGAAAAGGCTGTGTCTCTCAGTTCTTCCAGGGCTGCCAATTCTGCTCTTCTCTGGTCTCCTATACTCTCCGGATCTAAAAGTAACTCAGTGACTGCCCAAAAGGATTTGTGCTTGATCTCCACTGGCAAATGGCATGGCTTGCCATAGACGAGACGAAAGGGAGATGTTCCCAATGGATTTTTGAAAGAAGTCCGATAAGCCCACAAGACCGAGTCCAAAAGCTGTGACCAATCCTTTCGGTCTGGGCGAACAACTTTCTGCAAGATAGTCTTTATCTCCCGATTCGATACTTCGGCAAGACCATTAGTCTGAGGGTGATATGGAGTGGCAACCCGATGATCAATGCCGAACTCGTCAGCAAGGGCCCTGACCTTGTCATTGATGAAGTGAGACCCCCCGTCTGAAATCAAGACTCTAGGTACCCCGAACCGCGAGATGATATTTTTCCCTCAAGAATTTGCAAACGGTTTTAGCATCTGCGGCTCGGGCGGGGATGGCCTCAACCCATCGACTGACATAATCCACAGCGAGCAAAATATGCTCGAATCCCTGACTCTTAGGAAATGGGCCCATGAAATCAATCCCCCATGCATCAAAAACCTCACAAAAGTGAATAGGTTGCATGGGCATCATGTCTCTCTGTCCGCAGGTTCCCATTTTCTGACAGTCAGTACATCTCTTCACGAATTCATCAGAATCCTTGAAGAGAGTAGGCCACCATAGGCCGGATTGAAGCACCTTCTGTGCTGTCCTTTTTCCAGAATGATGTCCTCCTGCCTCAAGCTTGTGGCAATATGTGAGGACGCTTTGCTGCTCTTCTTGAGGAATGCACCTCCTCCAGATACTATCCCCTCCTTCATGATAAAGGACGGGATCCTCCCAATGATAAAACTTGGCCTTAGCTAGGAAGGTCTCAAGTTTCTGTCTGGGCCAACCCTGAGGGACTGTCTTGGCAACAAGATAGTTTACGAAGTCAGCATACCATGGGAGTGAGGTGACAGCCAAGATCGCCTCATCTGGAAACGTCTCAGTGATAGGTGCGCTGGGCTCAGATTCCTCAAGATTCTCCAACCTGGAGAGATGATCCGCCACCACATTCTTGACTCCAGGCTTATCCTTAATCTCAATATCAAATTCCTGGAGTAGAAGGATCCATCTGGTAAGACGTGCTTTGGCATCCTTCTAGCCATTAAGTATCGGATGGCGGTGTGATCAGTGTAGATGGTCACTCTAGATCCGAGAATATACGATCGATACTTATCAAGAGCGAAGACTATGGCCAGCATCTCTTTCTCAGTCACAGTGTAATTCCGCTGGGCGGCATCCAAGGTCCGGCTGGCGTAGTGAATGGTAAAAGGCAAACCATCCCTCCTCTGTCCAAGCACAGCCCCAACGGCAAAATCTGAAGCATCCGTCATGATCTCGAATGGGAAAGACCAATCGGGTGGCTGAAGGACAGGGGCTGAAACAACCATATTCTTGAGAGTCTCAAATGATTCAAGACACTTATCATTGACAATAAACTCGGTGTCTTTTGTCAGCAAGTCAGTGAGCGGTTGGGCAATTCGACTGAAGTCCTGAATGAACCGTCGGTAGAAACCGACATGCCCCAGAAAAGACCGTAACTGACGCAAATTAGACGGTGGATTGAGTTTTCTGATGATATCCACCTTAGCCGGATCGACCTCCATTCCCCTGTTGGAGACAATATGACCAAGGACCGTCCCCTGAGTCACCATAAAGTGGCTCTTCTCCCAAGATAAAACAAGGTTGACCTCGATGCAGCGCCGAAGCACACGGTCTAGGCAGTCAAGACAAGCATCGAACCCGTCGCCGTAGACCGAGAAGTCATCCATGAAGACCTCTAAACAGTCACCCACCATGTCCGAGAAGATGGACAACATGCACCTCTGGAATGTCGCCGGAGCGTTGCATAGACCAAAGGGCATCCGTCTGAAAGCATACATCCCAAACGGACAGGTGAATGTCGTTTTCTCCTGGTCTTCGGGCGCAATGGCCACCTGATTGTATCCAGAGTACCCATCAAGAAAGCAATAATGACTCTTCCCGGCTAGCCGCTCGATAATCTGATCAATGAAGGGTAGTGGGAAGTGATCCTTCTTGGTGGCCTCATTCAATCGTCTGTAGTCCACACAGACCCTCCAAGAAGTTGGTACTCTGGCCGCGATCTCCTCTCCGGACTCGTTGACAACTGTAGTGATACCCGTCTTCTTGGGTACCACATGGAGTGGACTAACCCATTTGGAGTCGGAGATGGGGTAGATAAAATCGGCGCTCCACCACTTGGAAATTTCTTTCATGACTACGTCTCGAAGATTCGGGTTCAGCCGTCGTTGGAACTCACACGACGGCCTAGCGTTATCCTCAAGATAAATGTGGTGAGAGCACAGAGCTGGACTAATCCCCTGGAGATCAACGATATTCCAACCTATCGCCTTACGGTTTCTTTCAAGAACCTCCATCAGATGAGATTCTTGTTCTCCAGTCAAACCTGCTGAGATAATGACTGGGTGCATATCTGGTTCACCTGCAAGGAATCTGTACTTCAACGACTGCGGCAGAGGCTTCAGTTCTGGACAACTGGGAGGCGGCAGATCTGGCTTCTGATATGTCTGAGTGAAGGCTACCAGGTCTGCATGGGAGAACTCTCGCTCTACGTGAAACCCTGACACAGGGCGGCCTGCTGAATCGTCTATAAACTGCACTGGTTCGCACTCTGTCATGGTTGTCGGCTCGGAAGGAATCAGACAAGTCAAATAATTATCAAAGTCATCCCAGTCAATGTCTGAATCCGAGGGATCAGAAGAAGATGAACAAGAATGAAAATCATCAGCACCACTCGTCACAACACTGTCAGCCTCATGTGTATCCTCATCCAGGGATGTGCTCTCCCGGCTCTCGATTGCCATGAGCTTTAGATATAGTGAATCTGTAGGCAAGGCGAGGGTCGGTGCCACGTGATCTTTCCAGTTGGATTCATCATCAGTTATCTCAAAATCACAAGCCTGGTGGATGTCTAGCTCCTCCTCTGTCATCTGCTCGGCTTCGCTGGATTGCTCTGAGCCTGCCAACTCTCTGGCTTTGGTCTGGTCGATCGTATCTATTTGTATGCTTTCGCCCTCTACGCGAAAATATACCTTCCCGCTATCATGGTCGGATACCGCCTTGGCAGTGGCCAAGAATGGGCGTCCAAGTATGATGGGGGCATCGGTTACCAACTCAGGGATCTCCATGTACAATACAACAAAGTCCACGGGGAATTTCAGACCCTGAATGGTAACGACCACGTCCTTCAACAACCCCTTCAGCCTCTTAATCGACCTGTCAGCAAACTGAAGGACGGTTCTGCTTCGAAGAAGAGGGCCAAACTCGAATCGCTTGAGTAAGGCTGCCGGAAGGAGGTTGATCGAAGACCCGCTGTCTAATAGAGTACGATCGAACCGCTGCTCCTGGATCTCGCATCTGACATAGGAAGCTCCTGTATCTGGTCGCTTGGCTGGCAACGTGTTCTGAATGGCGCAGCAAGTGTCACGAGTGAGCATATGGATTTGATCTCGGTGCCTCTTCTTCCTTCAGACAGTAGTTGTATCTTTCAAGTTCTTTTTGAAGAAGGGGATATGCTCAAATGCTTCTCGTAGAGTCAGCTGAATGTGAAATCTATCAATCATTTGGTTGCCGAACTCTACCTGCTGATCTTTTTTAGGATTTTCTTTTTTATTCCCCTTCGCTCGGCGGAGTGCCTCAGGGAAGGGGATGGTAGTGCCCTCCTCAGATGGAGGACTAGGAATCGGTTCCTGTGCCTATGAAGACGAAGGATCCACACAACCATAATCATGCAACACATATGGATCCGTAATGTGAACAGAAGCCTTTCCTTTATTCATATTTTTGTTTTTCATTGTGTCTCCACAGTCCTTGGGTACAAAATGTGGCAATATCACAGAATGTGGCTCAAAAGCAGAGGTGGTGGTCTCAGTACCACCACCGGCACCTGTCTCTGCGGCATCAGCACCGCGCTCTGGCTCGTCATCCAAAATGGTGGCATCAGCACCACCGTCTGCAACTGGTATCACGACGGCATCAGCACCGTCGTCCTGGACTTCCTTATAGGTGGTATCAGCACCACCGTCGACATCATCATGAGCGGCATCAGGACCGCTCCTCTGCTCCTCTCGCGCCCCTGATCCTGCGTCTGGTTGTCGCTCAGAAGAGGCGCCGCCGGCGGGCATCCTACCGCTCCTAGTAGTAACAAAATCAGCATCATGATAGGAATAAGACATGTCACTCAAATAATCACTAGGAGAGGTATCCTCTGTAAACTCTACCTGCTCAGACTTCCTTTTCAGATTGTTCGGGTTAGGTTCAATCTGAGCGGGTATGGCGGCCTTGCCTTTCATGATGTCCCTCATCTCCTGCCGGAATTCATCCATTTCTTGCCTGAAAGAGGATCGCTGTTCAGATAGCAAGCGGGCAAGATCATCGAGAGCTGGGTTCTCAAAAGCGGGAACCTGAGAACCAGATGGTTGTCCCTGCTGGAAATGGGGCTGCTGCTGCTGTTGTTGCTGATACTGAGGGGAAGGATGGTGATAAGAGTGCTGAGGCTGCTGTCGCTGCCTCCACTGCTGTCCCTGATAGGTGGGACGAGGACCACTCTGAAACTGTTGCTGATGGGCATACTGGGGCTGCTGTAGTGGTTGCTGCTGGCTGCTCTGCTGTCCTTGGGCAGGGTTGTGCTGTTGGGAGGAGGATCCCCCATTGCCCCAACGGAATCCGGGGTGATCACGACGGATCCCGGGCTGAGGGTACCGGTCGTACCAAATCCCATTGACTTCCATCAATGGTTCCTGTTCAAAGGAAGGTGGAGGAAGAACGGCCAGTGGCTGCTCCGGCTGATAGACCACCATCTGAGTCTCCGTAGATGGCGGTTGAGATGGATAGTACTGCAGCAAGGGAACCGGTTCTGCCTGAATGTGATTCACATGGCGGTATGAGGTAGATGCCTGGTTGGAATTGCTGCTACTCGGATCAGCACGTGATCTGGGAGGCTGTTGTGACTGAGTTTGTGCCTCCTGAATGCACAAGATCTGTGTCTTCAGATCACTCATGGTCTTGGCAATCTGGTCCATCTGGGCCATGCCTTGTATCTGTTTCTTCTCGAGGATCTCGAGGCGGTCCAGCTTCTCACTGATGATGCCCATGTCGGCTGCGGCTGATTCAGCTTGGGCTGCGGCAACTGACACTGTATTGGGACCGGCATCGATGCGGGCGATCCTCTGAAATGATCCTGCTCCCTGCGGGGGTTTCTGCTGAGTGTAGACTCGGGCCTGGGCCATCACAGTAGAGTTTTCTGTCATGCCTTCGTAGATGGCCCAGACGTCGTCTTCTCCCTTGGAGAAATAGGACCCACCGCAAGAGGCGTTCACTAGCCCCTGCAGCTCCGGTGTCAACCCACAGAAGAAACTCTGCACGAGGTTGGGCTTGGAGATGTCATGATGTGGACACCGGTCGATGAGCTCTCTGAATCGATCCCAGGCCTCATGGAACTGTTCATTTGGGATCATGACGAAGTTACTAATCATGGCTCGAGCTGCGTTGGTCCGGCCGAGAGGGTAATACTTCTTCAAGTAAGCGGTCCGGAGATCTGCCCATGTGTCGACGAATCGCCCAAGGTGTTTGAGCCAGTATGCGGCTCTATCAACCAAAGAGAATGGAAAGGCAATCATCTTGATGGTGTCCTCGGTCATCAACCGATCATGGATGGTGCTGCAAATCATTTCAAATTCTTGGAGGTGGAGGTGCGGCTCTTCGATCGGCAACCCATGGAACTTAGGTAGCAGTTGAATAGTGTGGGGCCGAAGCTCGAAATCTCCGTGGATGGGCGGGAGTCTGACCCAACGGTGAGTGAGGGATGCGGCTGGATTGTGTAATTCCCTCAAGATAGTCTGTGGCGGTCTCTCAGCGTCTGGATCGGCTCCTCCTGCATCAGGTCCTCCTCCTCCACCACCTTCTCCGCCAGCTCGGTTCTCTCTCATCTGAGCTATCTCCCTCATGAGATCACCCATGAATGTACCCTGGTCACGGATCTGCCTCTGCATAGTCTCCAGGTATGCTAGCAAGGAATTATTGATGGCTGCCTGATCAAATAGGAATGGAGGGTGCTCATGATCATCTGCATGCTCGCCTCTGTCTGCCATGTCTGGATTTTCTGAAAAAGCAAAAGAGGCCATCTCAGGTGCTGTCGAATGAGCTGAACACTGTGATGTACTGAATTCTGATACTCTTGGACTGATGGAAGGAGAATGAGAAGGGTGGTCGAGGGGGAACAGGGTGGATGTAAACTCGGGCTCGGAGAGTGGACTCTCCGAGGTATTCCTAGATGAGTGAGGAGGAGTGCCGGATAGCGGTGCCGACAAAATCGGCCTAAGAGATCTCCGTCCCATCATCTTGATTATTTGGGAAGAGCAGAGGGAATTTAGAAGAAGAAGAGTGAAATGAGATGCAACAAAATTGCGCACGATTGTGCGGTGTTTTTGATCTTGACCTAAACAAATCTAGCAATCAAACACAAAGCAGGGGTGAGTTCACCAACTCAACACGTGAAGCCGTGAAGGTTCGGCTTTTATCTTGTCAATTTTAGCTTGATTCAGGAATTTATCTTTTCACGAGTCCTTAGAACGCTACGCCTAAAGGAGAGAGAGTACTGCCGGAAAAGTATCCCGTACTTGTCCTCCTCCTGTGTAACCTGTAGCTTGCACTTTTTGAGGTCCTTGTAACCCTTCCTGGATCCCTACTCAGCCAAAGAATAAGAGAGGAAGCCAATAGGCGAAACCGATACTTAGGGACTCGCTCGCAACGGAATCACCCGTGAGCGTGCAAGAACCTACTCGGACGCGAGACGATGAGACAGACACCCCCGTGAAGGCGTGGCCTAGGCTCGATACTTCGGACAAGGTCGGTGCTCTACACAATAGAGAGTCACCAATGTTGACCAAGCCCTACTCGTCCACGTACGATAGAAGCGCCAATACTTCGGAAATCCAGGCGATACACAAGGCAGCCACAAGCTGGGTTTTTGGCTCTAATCCTTACGAAGCGCTCACCTCACTTGGAAGGAAACCTTCCCATGCAACTTGAATACAAGTGAGGGTGTTACTCTCCCCAAGCAATGAATCTAATTACCGATTTTATTTTTGGTCAAGTTTTCTTAGCAGTCCCTTTTTTAATTTTTTTTGGTGTTATCGCTTCTTTTGAGTAGATTCAAACAAGCGCCTAACGGTTTTTGTGTTTTCTTGATCCTACTTTGTCCAAAAACAGAGGGAGAGTAGAGTCGGAAAAGCCGTGCAAGTTGACACAAAGATGGAAATCTCACCTTTGTGCCTAAATGATGGATGCCAAGTTAGAAGACTTACAGCGAATCCCAGCTCTCTCCATGCGGGATGCAAAGCAGAATTTTTAAACCTAATCTATATGCCGATATGCACAACGGAAGTCGTCCTAGAACAGGCAACTGCTAGCGTGAAGAACCACAAGTCAACCTCCTATCATCGATCCTAAGAGTCCGGTCTAGACCCTCCCCTCCTCTTCTCGACACATCGAGTTCAGGAGTAGCGCTTGATGGAGAGGGCTCGCGGCGCGGCGGATCTAAGAAAGGGGGCTAACTGTTTAATTAGTCTAAGTTCAAATACGATCTATAGGAGCATGTAAAGATAATTAGGGTGTTTGGACCTATTCTAATCGAGTCAAGCAGGACCTAGAACTAGAAGCTCATTCCACAAAAGAAATGAAAAAGGAAAACAAAACCGGAAAATGACAAGCGAGAAAAACTCGTCAAAAACCGCGGTGAGCCCCCGGGTGAACAAACACCCGGAAATTAGGCCCGGTAGTTCAAGTCCGAATGTACCTGTATTATTACAAATTATAAAAGTCACTCTCTCACAGAAATAAAGTGCAACTAATCTAATCACTCTCTCTCAATCCTCCTGCTCTCTCCTGCCGGCGTGACCTAAGAAGGCCGGCTCCGCTTTCCAAAGATGCTCCGGATCACCTAAGCAATCCGCCTTGCTCCGCGGTCCCTCGCAAGAAGACAAGAAAAGAGATGGTCAGACAGCTCAACAGGATGTATCAAAAATGTAAGAGATGGAAAATGATGCTATGGTAAACAATCACACAATCAAACAAAATGTAAACTACTCGCTGTTGCTCCCCGACAACGGCGCCATTTGATAACCGCACTTTATCGAGGGTCTAAATATGTCGCTGTGGCGACCCACAATAAAATGTGATTAATCAACAATGAACCCACAATCAAGTATCAAACAATGAAAAACAAGTGTGGAGTCAAATTTATTTTTAACTCTGCACAGATGGTGTATAGTGACAAGTATACAGAGAGTTCGAACACAGGGAGCAAACATGGCAATTCACAAAAGTGTGTGCACAAGTGTGTGTATGTGATATGTCTACACTAAGCAAACAAGCAAATGAATTTTTGTGGGTTTTTAATTTTTAATTTTTTTATTTTAATTTTTAATTTTGTATTTTGATTTTTAATTTTCTGATTTTTATATTTTATATTTTATATATATATATTTTTTTAATATTGGAATTTAAAGGCAATGGAATAAAAGACAAGGTAAAATATTTATAAAAATGTGCAAAAATATCCAAAGTTTCAGAAATAAAGTCTTTTTGGTATTTTTGTGGTTTTCTACTGTTTTTGTGATTTTCAGGGATTTTTCAAGGTGTTTTTGGTATTTATGAATACTGAAATAAGAGAAAACAGTGGAAAATATGCTGGCTGTGAGTAAAATGGAAGTTTAAAAATATCAAACAGCAACCAAAATTTTTCACACTATTTTTCGAATGAAAAGAACAGAATAAAGAACAAACAGGAACTGAGTTTGTATTTTTTGGAATTTTCTTTGATTTTATATATTTTTTTGAAGTTTTTAAGTCTTTTTGAATTTTTAGTGTTTTTCTTTTGAGATTTTTAGTGATTTTTGGACTGACACTAAAATAGGGTAAAATAGACACTAGGTAATTTTTTTGGAATTTTTCAAAACGTTTTTATAATTTTTATGGGTTTTCTAATGCAGACAGTGAAATAAATGCATGTTTTTGATTTTTAATAAATGTGAAAATGCAATAAAAATGCAATGCAAAAATGTGGCATGCAAATGCAAGTGTCCAGGAGCTTAAGTCTATTTTTGTGGAATTTTTAGACTTGAAATGATATTTTAAATAATGACAACAAACATCCAAACTTTAAACAGTCCTGGCAAGGGTATTTATGCAATTTAGCAAACGTCCAGGGGCATACATGCAAATTTCCACAAAATCTTGAACTGAATATTCAACTTTTAGCACTAAAACACAATTACCAAACCCGCAAGGGTACCTTATCAATTTTCCCACCAGGGCGCGTGACTTGCACGCGCCTGATAAGGACTAGAATGTAATATCCAAAACCCTGGGGGCTTACTTGCAAAATATCCGAAAAATATAACACATGAGAGGAAAGTTTTGGTACTAAAACAGAACAGAACAAAGACCGAGGGTACCCTTGCAAAAATGCTCACACCTCACGTGAACTGGTCACGTGAGGTGACGTGGCGAGGGACCTGGATGCAAATACTCAAAGTTCGGGGTTCCTTGTGCAAATATTACAAAAATATTCAAACTACGCAATAAAGTTTCTGGACTGTATAGAAATTACAAAATAAGCGGGGGTTGACTGCAAAATACCCTCGCTTGGGCGATCCGACGACGTTGGCGAAGGCGATGACGCGTGGCGGACATCCAACGGTTGGGCTTCAGGCACGATCCAGCGGCGTAGGTCACGCCACTTATCCACGTGTCGTCTTCTCCGGGCGCGATGACGGTTCGCCCGTGGACGTCTGAGATCAGATCTCAGATAAGATCCAACGGTAACGGGTGCTGGCGATCGGACGGTCCACGTTAGACCTGGGTCTTCACCACGATCCAACGGTGGCGGAGGCGGATGGAAGAACACGGAGGAGCTCCGGCCGAGCGAAGTTCTCCGTGCTCCTCCGCCTAGCTCTGGCGGCGTTTGGGCTCGCAAAAAGGTCGGGGAAGCTCCAGAAAGTGTCAGCTATCGTCTGGAAGCGGCAAAATGCACCGGGGTGCGCCAGTGCTCTCGTGCGGAGGTGGCGGAGCTGCAGGAGTCCAGCCTCCTCCGGCGAGGGGTCAAAATGGCTCCAGACAAGTAAATATGCTCCAGTACCTGCACAAAAATGTTACTGAGGTCGAGGGCAAAATGCCTCGACCTCAGGTGGCTCTCGGAGTGGAATGGAGGACGATTGATGTACTCGCCGGAGTTGCGCTCCGGCGAGGTGGTCGATGATGTGATTAGAAGGTCGATTCGATTAGGAAAAAGGTGCGAAATATTGCTACAGCTAACAGAAATGGGATGGCGGAAATAAATAGACGGGGGATGGCCCTCAATGGCCGGAGCCAGAGGGAAGAGCAAACCTCGACGCCGGAGTTTGACGGAGGTGGTGGAGGCACCCTCGACCTCGTTCGCCTTGGCTGAGGAGCGCGCGGTGGAGCTGTCACCTCCAGCATGCTCGGAGCACTAGAGAGGCGGAGAGGGGTGGACCAAGGGGACTCAAATTCGAAATGAAGGAGGAGGGTTTGGTTTTAAGTGGTTTGACTCAGGTTGACAGGGGCTCGAAGATCAACGAATCTCCAGCGCCTCAGTGATCCGTGGCCCAATGTAAACATATGGCGGGCAAGGTGGATGATCGAGGAAGAAGATCACAGAAGAAATCAAGGCGAAATGGTGAAAGATTTGGCCTAGAGAAAGTCGTCAAATGCGCCAAAAAAAACCAGGCCTCTGACAGGGGGTAGGTGGGGAGGACGACCAGTTGACCAGGGTCAACTGGGGCCATCTCCTGATTGGTCCACGTGGACCAATCAGGAAAAACCCCGCATGAATGCTTTAGAAATTCGATGAAAAATCGAAAAAAGTCGAATTTAATAAAAGTTATAAAATAAAAAAAATGCTTAGAATTTCATGTAGTATTTTATTTTGATTTTTAACTAATTGTAGGAGGTATATTTTTACAAGTTGCTTTTATACCCCTATATAGGTATATTATCTATATGTTTGAGTATTTTATTTTTATTTTTGTGTTTTTAATTTATTTATT
This sequence comes from Ottelia alismoides, assembly GCA_037367405.1. Lineage (NCBI taxonomy): Eukaryota > Viridiplantae > Streptophyta > Magnoliopsida > Alismatales > Hydrocharitaceae > Ottelia > Ottelia alismoides. Next base: position 12,336 of record JAZKJV010000747.1, on the reverse strand, counting down.
ATTGTTTATTATTTTCTAAAATTATGAAACACCTTTATATACACCAATATATTTTTGTTTTAATTTTCTGAAATGTTTTGTATATTTAATAAAATACAAATATGTTTCGTATAGGTATATGTACAGGTAATGTATCTATGTATTTTAAGTATTTTATTTTTGTTTTTATTTAGGTTTTTATTCTTATTTTAATGTACATTATTATTATAAGCATTATTTACAACCTTATAAAAATATGAAATTGAATAAATACTTAATAAAGAATAAATTGAATATTTTAATCGGTACAAGTATACAATGAGGGTCCAAAACTCAACTTTCAAACCGTAGCTCCGCCAAATGCGAAACCACCGCCATTAAATAGCTTATTTTCTTCTATATACAATTAAAGGTGAGTTTGCTACATTTGGAGTTGTCAGTTGTGAGATACGGGTCTGGGAAGTTGGGGTTCTGGATTCTTATTCAAATCATAACTTTTTATCTGTATATTATTTTTCTGTGAAATCAATTTTGTATTTTTCTTTATAAAATTATCTACAACTTTCATGTACAAAGTTTCTTTATTTGATGTATAAAAAGTAGAACAAAAAATGGGTCCCAAAATGAATAAAGAATGAATACAAGGTATAGGTATTTTATCTGTACCTTGGCCCTTATCTCCCCCTACTTTATTCCTTGTCGACCTATTCATCAAGATACCTAGGTCTCGGGGGTTTTGGGTCATAAAATATTTACAATATTTTATTCTTTTTCTTTTCTTTATTTATTCTATAATTTTGGCCTTAATTACAATATTTTATACACTAAATAGATGCATATGCATGAATGATAAGATGATGGTTTTAACGCTATTTTCAAGGATTTACTAGGGTTTTTAAGGCCAAAATGATAGAATAAAGATGATGAAACGTAGCTTCATCAGTCATGCCTAGCTACTGGAACCTTCAGATGGGTTTGGGCCTCGTTGAAAGAGGCTTGGAGTTTTGAGCTTTAGATGCCTCCTAGATGCTGCAAGTCTTGGAATAATCCTCCCCAAACTGGTCCTTCAACACATGGGACATGCACGGTTCTGATCATGGCTCAAGGGCTAAGGCTCTCAACATGTGATTGAGTTCATTACCATGGAAATGGAGGGGAATGGGGGTCCTGCGACGAAGATGAAGGAAAGAGAATCACAAGCCTGATCTAAGCAAGATCAGGATGATATGGGATTATCAGGAGATGAAGAACGCAACAGGGAAGGTGGTGAGGTGGTCTGAGTAGCGGAACATAAGATTCTGGTTTGTGAACAGAGGGCTGGACCCTAGTGCTCCATCCACTAAATTATTTTTGGGATTTTTGAGTTTTGGATGAAATCAAAGGAAATAAAGTGCACACCCACACTAAGAATTGAAAGGCAAATAAATTAAGGAAAACATAGGCCTCACCTGGTTGGAAAACCAAGGAGATAGGACCGCACAACGAAGCTCCATCGGTGGGTCTGAATTACCTCAGAAGAACTTTGTGTTCGTCTTGGATCAATTGGTATCCCTTCCTGTCACAACAGGCGTGCTCCAAGGCTTGATTCGAAGGGGTTACATATGCTCGAGAGGGATTAACCTTGAATCGAAGATCGGATGATGAGTTTAATAGTAGGAGCAAGGGGTTGTCTTGCGAAGAGGATCTTGCTCAACTCGATGAAGATCGATCAAATCTTAGCTTTAGCGTAGTTTAATTAGGGATATATAATTGATACTTTTCATTCAGAGCTCCATGCGATATGATCATTGAGTCAAGAGAAAAATGAGGAAAATGGGGAGTATACAATTTTGATAGGCGCAAGGCGCCAAGAGGAGCAGTTGACCCGAGATCAACGAAAGACTGCCCCTCATTGGTCCACGTCGAACCAGATGAGCAAAAAATACGGAAAATGGATTATTAATTCAATTATAATTATTAAATGATTTTACCGATTAAAATTCAAAACATAAAAAAATGTTTCCTATTTTATGTTTTATTTTAGGTGATTTTTATTTATTTATAACTTTATTTATTAGGTGTTAATTTTTACAAGTATACTTATAGGTAAATTTACCTATGTTTTATATATTTTATTATTATTTTGCATTTTTTGTACTTATTATATATTTATAGTTATTTATATTAAAACTAAGTACTTATTTTCATATTTTTATTGTATTTTCTTGATGTTATATTCACATACTTAAATAAATATAGATATAAACATTACATGTATATTATGCCTTTATCTTTTATTCTATCATTTATTTTAGTGTATATTTTATACTTATATTTTTAATGTATAATAAATAATACTTATAAGAATTCCAAATATAAAATAGTAAAAATATAAAGAATAAAATTAAATAAATAAAATATACAAGTATATAGTATAATGGGACCCAAGAAAGCTGACTTTTGTATCTTAACTCCATTTTTAATGAAACTACCTTCATTAGATAGATAATTAAATTTTAATACAATGGAGGCGAGTTTGATGAATTTTGAGCTTGTACGAAGAAGATATTGACATGTGAAGTTCAATTTACACTTTTTCATCCGTGTGTCCCAGTTGCATTGTGCATTATTTTTATGTGCAATTAATTTTGTAATTTTCTATATATTTTTATTTACAAGTTTCATGTTGAATATTTTATTATTTGAAATGTATAAAATGCAAAATAAAATCAAGTAAAATGATTGATTTTGAAGAGTATAAATTAATACATTATTTGACCCTTATCTCCTCCTACTTTATTACTTGTTGACCATGTCGATATTGACCTAATTTCGAGGTTTATGGTCATTCAATATCTTTGATACTTCATTTATTTTCTCTTTTTATTATTTTATTTTATATTTAAATACAAGTATTAATATGCATTTTACATATGAATTATGAATGCTAATTTGTACAAGTTAGCTCTATTTACATGTGTTTTGATAAGAAATTAAATGCAAAATGGAAGAATAAAGGTAGTGATTGACTATTCATCACATGCTTAATCAAGTTTTTATTTTTTATGGTAATTAACTTAATTAGGTTATTCACTAGACAATAAGATATCTAGAGAATTTAATTGGTTGCTAAAATTATCTTTACGAATGTAGATGTTCTCACAATAGCTATTGTGTCACAGGCAATATACAACAGAGACTCTATGTGACCCTCCACTCTCCAGCGTTCTGACGAAAAATGGATCAAATTTAAAAAATATTATTTATTGGAAAATTATATAACGATGTTGCCCAAAATATCCATTATATAAACCTATTTATTATTGCTGTCACATACTTTTGGTTCCTCAGTGAGTTCCACTTCTTCCATAATGGAAGTAATAATGCCTCTTACTCCCTTTTTGTCATGAAAGATAATCGTGTAGTAAATAATATTTATTATATACACTTCAGAGAATTTAAGAATGTTATCCAAGGTTCTGTTCACTACATCAAGATGGGTTTACAATGATGAATAACGAGAAGATGATTGTATAATCCGATGTTAAGTATTTAAAATTTAATACTAATTGTCCACTTGAGCAAAAATGAGACTCGAATGATGTTTATAAAATAATTTTTTTACTTGAAACTAGCGGCGATTGTCATATTAGTGATATATTATTAGCAATTTTCCATACAACGACGCTTATCGATTGTTATTTTAAAATTTCAATAAATCCTCGTTATTTTTTTAGTTCAAAATTAAATGACAATTAATTGAATTTTTGAAAAATAACAATGGATAAGAGTTAATACATAATCCATGGGTGACCGATTTGCTCTACGTACTTGGCCAGCTTATGAGATGGCTCGAGCCAATACGACTGACTAACCACAGTTCGATCAGTGCAGATCTGTGCACAACTAGTCGAGTACTATTCGACCCTCCTTGTAATTAACTGCTAATTATACAAATTCTCAGTACACGTAATCCTCCTCCTGAGAATGACAACATTTGAGACCTAGTCCGACCACGAGTAATTAGAGGTGGAGTTTGAATAATGAGGAGACAAGCAGCAGCAGTCACAGTATATGCACATAACAACAAGAAGAAGAACAGGAGATCAGAGGGTGGAGACACATCCCAACATATGTGGTGACACGAGACACATGCATGAAAATGGAGGAATGTCTAAACCTGCATGGAAAAGTTCACGTACCACCGCACCCCTTTTGTATAAACACACATGACAACTCGTCTGCTCCCCCCTCACTACCTTTATATTAAAAATATTGTATTTTAAATCTTTTCAGGTCCAACTCTAAATCTGCTCCGTACAGGATAGCACAGCTGCTCAACGCAGCTTTTAACGTTCCCCGATCCAGTGCCCCTTCTCCCTCCCTCTTACCCACACTATCACCTTTGCCCTTTCATGTCAACATTAATATACAAATGATGTCTCGATATCCCTCTCTCTTTCTCTCTCTAGATAGATGTGGAAAGTGTGCCCTAATAAGAGCTGGAAGTGGCAGTGGTAGCGACGGCACTAGATGTGTTGTGGCCATAGGCAGGGACAGTGTTATGCAGATGCACAGGTATTAATAGATGGATATATACGTATCTATATACTTGGATCTCTGTGTCCTTTTCTCCGGATTGATCGAGGGACCAAAGAATGGATATCAACATCGCAAGAACACCAAATACCAAGCTCATACAAGCCGGTCCTATTAGTTCACCCAAGATCTCATAATATCATTATTAATCAAGCTCCCTTAAAAACTCGGGACACCTCCACCCACCATCTTCCCATATTGAGACTGAGAATAAACATGAATATATTGTGACCAACGATAAATAGAATAGCTGATAAAATTTTGATTTAACATCTTTATTTTTTATTTTAACTAAAATCTTTGGTAAAACACATGTACATATTCATTAATTATCATTATTTATCATTCACCATTGATTTGTTAATATTATATATTTATCATTCTTTTACACCAAAATAAAAGAATAAAGAAGAAAAGAAAAAAGAAAAGAAAAGAAAAGAAAAGAAAAAAAGGATTTATAATGAAATAAATGCAGACCATCGGAATCCCGAAAGAAATAAAGTAGGGGGAGATATGGTCCATAACTTGACCTGATCGAAAGAAAATCAAGACTTGACTTGATTGACAAAGAATAAAGTAGGGAGAGATATGGTCCATAACTTATAGTAACTCAATAAAATCAATTCTCATTTGTACATACTCTTCATCATTTATCTTGTATATATCATACAATTTTATTCATTAACAAAACAAATCCAAATAAAAATATTCCTTTCACGAACTTGTACATAAAAATGTGTTGTGAATAATAAAGATAATTACAAAAATAAATCATGTATAGAATAAAAGATACAACACTCGAAAGAAGTCGTAAAATCATAACCGAAAGGTCAATATCTTCTTCATATGAACTCAAATTGAACAAAACTCACTTTCATTCAATTTAAATAAAGTTATTTTAAAATGAAAGTGGTTTCATATTTTTTATAGTTATGGTTTGATAGTCATCTTTTAGGGGGTTGTTTGTATAATTGTACTGTTATTTATACTTGTATATATTTTTATTATTTATTTTCATTTATTTATATGTATTTTACTATATATATTTCATTTATATAAAATGTGAATAAAAATAATTAAAAAAATAAAATAATACATTTATTATATAAGTAGAATGTACCTATATTGCATATACTTCTATTTATTTAACCTATTAAATTAACTAATAAAAATGAAATAAAAATATATATAAAATTATCAAATTATTTTTGAAATAAATTCAATATTAAATTATCGAATTATTTATATGAATAGTTTACTAAAAATTATTTTGTTGCATATATATGTATTTAATCTATGAATAAAGGATATTATTTATTTTTACCTTGTTTTTAATCTATTTAATTTAATGAAATCACCATAAATTAATTTATTATATTATTAACATTATTTATTTTAATTAGTTTTGATTTAAAATCATTTCCTATTTTATTTATTCTTTAATTAATTTTTTTATTTTGTCGTTTTCCCTATCTTGTCCTATTCGGACCAGCTTCTGATTGGTCAAAGTCAAATTGTTGACCTGGGTCAACTCCCCCCTTCCTCTTGTTGGCCAGAATAATTGAGTTTGAGCTATTTTCTCCCATTTCTCCTCGTCGGATCCGACTTCCTTTCACCTCGAGTCCGGTGCTCGATTAGAGTTCAGGGATTTGAGATTCACGCCTGCATTCCACTTCCTCTATCCTAACTGATTTTCATTTGCATTTTTCCGATCATTCCAGACTCTCCGATCCACCTATTTAATCCAATCCAGGTCTTGCTTCGCGAGCTGATATGTCTTCTCAACCCTTACCATCACTTGAAGCTCCAAGATAGTTAACAGGATCACAGAGCTCTCATCGAAGAAGCAATTTGGTGCCTAAATGATGTGATCTGGATGTGTCAGAATTCCTCTGTCATGCACAAGCCTCTCCACTAATGTGTATGGCACTACGGGTCCGGTGCCTAGCTCTTTGGCTGTGGATCTATCTGAGGTAGGCGCTAGCAGAGAGGAGGGCATTTGGCTTGTTTGTGGCGATCTAAATGTGACTTTATTACCGGAAGATATGCTGTTGAGGGGAGGTGGGCGTGACGCAGGTTCTGAAGATCTCAGGAATATGGTCGACACTTTGGTACTCACACTTATTGATGCGACAGGATGTGCTTACACTTGGCGGAATGTTAGGTCGAGATCTCGGCTGGATAGATTTCTCCTCTCGCTTGAGGGAGTGGAGTCTTTCCCACTTTCTCGGGCATGGTCGCTTCCTCGTGCTCACTCAGACCACACGCCGATCCTTTGGTCCTAGGAAGAGCGTAGAAAAATCAGAGTTCTATTTCGGATTTGAGCGGGCATTGCTGTTGGAGGAGGGGTTTAAAGAGGAAGTGGAGGCGCTTTGGAGGGGGTGGCAAGTTGAGGGGTCGACGGTGGCTCGCCTGGCTGCCAAGTTGATGCTACTGAAGAAGTTCCTGCTTGAGTTCGGGCGCAATGTGAAGTTGCAACGGAGAAAGAGACAGCTCGAGGCGCAGAAAGGAGTGGCTCGACTGGATGGGCTGGACGATCAGAGGGCTTGGAACAGGATGAGTTGTTGGAACGGGCCAGGCTGTTAGAGGTGTTTCTTCTTGAGGATAGGAAAGAGGAAGTGGAATGGAGGCAGAGGTCTAGACAAAAGTGGTTGCGGGAAGGGGATGCGAACACGAGGTTTTTTCATTCGATGGCTTATGGGAGAAGAAGGAGAAATTTTATGCACTGTCTTGAGGTGGGGGGGGGAATGGTGGATGGGGAGATTCAGCTTGGGCGAACTCTCATAGAGCATTTTGTGGTCTTGTCGAGGAGAGGGGAGGGTGATGTATGGGGGTGGCGTGGAACAGGGGTGGGGTCCTTGTCAGAGGAGAAGGCACTAGGGCTTGAGGCCCCTTTTGATGAAGAAGAGGTCAAAAGAGCGGTATGGGGTTTGAATGCAGATGGGGCACCAGGACCGGATGGTTTCCCATTTTTATTCTATAGGGAGTTCTAGAACCTGTTGAGGGAAGATGTACTTGCAGTTATCAATGAATTCAGAGATGGTAATCGGAGCTTCGAGAAGGTTAATCGAGCGCTTCACTTTCTCCTTCCGAAGAAAGAACACCCATTATGAGTGGAAGATTACATGCCAATTGCTTTATCAAATGCAATCTATTTGATAGTGGCCCAAGTGCTGGCAAATAGGCTGAGGAGGGTACTGGATGATGTTATTTACAGAATCAGACTGCGTTTATTCTGTGGCAACAAATGGCAGATGGGCTAGTTGTAGCTTTTGAGATTTGTCACCATTGGAGACGAGAAAACAAGAAGGGGTTGATTTGGAAGATTGACTTTGAAAAAGCTTATGACTGCATGCACTGGAGATTCTTGTGGACTTCTCTTTGGAAGCGCAGCTTTACGGACCTCTGGATTGCTTGGAAGAAGAGGTGTGTCACGACCTCGTCCTATACGGTTCTGGTAAATGGAAGGCCAGAAGGGGGTTTTTTCCAACCGCAGAGGGGGGTGAGACAGGGTTGTCCGCTAGCACCTATGCTTTTTGTTTTAGTGGCTGATGCTTTAGCAGTAATGTTCAGGAGAGCTGTCGACGAAGGTTGGTGTGAGGGGTTCCGAATTGGTTCCGTCTCGATTCCCCGGTTGCAGTATGCAGATGACACGGTGATTTTTCTAGGGGGCACGGATGAGATGCACAGACGATCGAGGCAGTTGGTGGATATGTTAAGCACAATTTCTGGTCTCAAGCTCAATAGAAGTAAGTCAATGGTGGTTCAGTTTGGGATGGGCGAAGAGGAGAGTAGAGCAAAGGCTGCGATCTTAGGTTGCTCTTTGGGTGAGCTACCTATTTCTCACTTAGGGCTGCCTTTAGTAGCGGGAAGGTTGAGAAAGGCCGATTGGGACATGGTCCTCAGGAGATTCGAGCAGAGACTGGCGGGATGGAAGGCAGTTACCCTATCTAGGGGTGGGAAATTGATTCTTTTAAAGCATGTGTTATCTGCGATTCCTATCTTCTTCTTCTCAACAAGGATGATGCCGACAAGGGTCAGGAAGAAGATTGAGGTAATGATGAGGCGATTTTTTTGGTCAGACGGGAGGCAGCAGAGACCTGGAATACATCTCGTAAATTGGGATGAGCTCACGAGATGTAAAAGCGAAGGAGATCTGGGTATGAATAAAGCGTTGCTAGCTATGTGGGTCGTGCAGATTTGGGGAAGCACAGATAGATTGCCTATCAGCCTCTTACGCACCATGTATGGAGTCAAGGGATCCTTAGAGGCAGGCAGAGTGCGTTTCGAATCCTCTCTGTGGAGGATGACAATTATACCGAAGGTGGGTGCAGGGGTCGACTTCAGATTTTGGCAAGACAACTGGACCGGAGAGGGTGTTCTCTGCAATAGGTACCCAAGATTATTTGCTCTGACAGCAAACAGGGAGAGTTCTGTGGCTGATATTGGTGGATCTGGATCATGGACCCTACAATTCTTGTCTGAGCTTTCAGACCGAAGGCTGGAAGACTTAGGTAGGCTATTGTTCGAGCTGCCCTCTCCGGAGTGTATTACTCAGGATAGGGACCATTTTATTTGGGAGGAAGAAAGATTCTCAGTGAAGAAGGCACATAAAATGTCCAGAGGGAGCATCGACGCTTTGGATCCAAACCTGCAACAAGATATGAAGATAATTTGGGCTAGCAAGATTCCAAGCAGAGTGAAAGTCTTTCTGTGGTGCCTCAGAAGGGGTAGACTGTGTGACAAAGCAAGAAGGGGCAGGATTTTCGGCGTTACAGATACCCAGTGTGACAGATGTGGTGCACAAATAGAGGATACAAAACATTTGTTCTTTACCTGTCCTTTTTCAGATCAGGTTTGGAAGGAGTTAGGGGTCTCATGGGTCCGACACGGTGGAGTAGACGATTTTTGGAGTTCAATAAGGTTGGTGGGGAGAAATTCGACAGACGATTGTGCATTGCCATTTGCTGCTCTTTGGGCCATTTGGGGAGGAAGAAATGATCTAATTTTTAAAAATCAAAGATTCTATTCGGGAAATGTACTAGCTTATGGTCTTTCCCTGTATCATTTTTGGTCCACAAGGTAATGTACCTATCTAGTACTCTTTTAGTATAAATTATTTTTGCGGTGAGTCCCAACTCGGGATTTCACCCTCTTTTTCATAAAAAAAGCTTTTCATTGCTAGATCTAAGTGAAGACCCTCTCTGACCCACTACTATTTCATCGCATTTTCATTTCGCACCATCAGGTACTGATAGATTTCTATTTCACGCATTTTGATTTGATTCTTTGACTCACCACAGAGACTTCAAATTCAACTCCAATCACATTGATTGGATCCCATTTTATCTGATTGCTTGCTCAATTTGATCCCCCTTCCCTTCCACATCTATCTCGCTTCTCCTTCCATCCTTCCAATGGTCTGATCTCATCAAATCTATCAAGATCTGATGACTTTTGGTTTAACTCCATCACCCTGATGAACATGATCCATTCACCCATTTTACCTTGATTTCTTTGCTAAATAGCATCTGGTCAAGGTCCGCAAGGCTTCAAGTCATCTCATTACACCTGTAGGTACGAGTAACAGTAATTTGGAGCTCATTTGACACTCCCAGGTTCTGCTTGGTGAGGAGTCCCAGATCTTTCCCCAGAGAGATCTAAAGCTTCTAATCATGTCGACTCATTGTGGATTCATAACAACATTCTTCTAAGCATAGAGGGGTGATGAAACCCGGTTGCATTGTATTAATTCACAGATATTAACCCCCTAGCTTAGACTAGTATCAATAAAAATGAGATAAAATGTTGTATATATCTAAGTCATAGAATAAACTAAAAATACAAAAAAATATAAAATAAAATTTCATTGTGTTTTTATACCCTTAAAAATGCTCACAAAAATGAGATCTACAACTTTCATGTTTCGAGTTTTTCCAAATTCGGTCATTTTCTCCCTCTTTTGCGAGGTTTTATATCTGAATAACCTGATTGGGCCACATGGCACTTCCTGGTTGCGCCACGTGGCCCGCTCCTTTGTGTGCCACCCGCACCCCTTTTCCACCATCCGATTGCTTCTTTCCCCTTCATTCATCACCGTCCATTCCTGCTTCCAATTTCCTCCGTTTGATCCACCATCATATCAAATATCTACCGTCTGCCAGCGCTTTGTTCTCCTCTCTCCACGTGTTCATCTCCATTGTCGTCTGATCGTCACCAAAGTTCTAAATCCTAGCTGTTAGATCCCGCAGCTTATCTCCACCATCTAATGGATCTCCAAATGGCATCCAGACCGTCCGCTCTCGCCTTATCCTTCTTGTGACACGTGGCGCGCTCCACACCTGCGATCCGCCCTCCATCGATCAAATCAGGTCCGTCCTTTAGAGCCCCTTTCTCAGCCGTTGGATTGCAAGATCCAACGGTCGAGACTTTGTCTTCCACCTCTAGCCCCTCTCTCTCTCCCACGTACACCCATCTTGCGCACCTACTTCCCCCTTTCTATTTTCGCCGCCCTCTCAGCCATCATCTCTACCCTACGACTTCCCCACGACGAATGCCTCTCCTCCATCACCCTCATGGACACAATCACTCCCAGTACGAAACCCTCTCTTTCGTTCCATATCTCCCATGCAACACACGACGTCCCTCATCTGAACTGCCAAACTCCACCTTTAAATACACCATCAACACCATCAAATAACTGTGTCCACTTGTAAGTGGGATTGGGTCCAGCCCCTCTCCGCCTCCCCGTGATAGGGGGAGGCCGGATCAAGGTTGCAAAGATGATCCAAGCCCCGATGAGACCCCTGGCCATTATAGGTTAGGACCTCGACTTTACAACACCGATGAGCTGCTCTTCTCGACCGGTCGAGTCCAGCGAAGACCCGAGGTCCACCGAGGACCTCAAGCCTAGGCCCTTTCTACCAAAACCCCAGGTAAGTTTCCTTTATCTCCTTTGTGTTTTTCTTCTGATGTCTTCTATTTTATTAAGCTAATCTACACAGTTTCACCGCATACTATTCATTCCCCGAGCTTCACCATACAATCACCTAGTTTGTGCACCATTTCATGAGCTGCCTTCCCTTCTCCACGATCTGAATACGTCCTACTCATCTCGTCTCTGCCTTGCCAGAGAGGAGCTCGATCTCCCATCTCGCCACCCTTCTGAGATTCCATTCCACTCACGATCACCCATGTACGGAGCTTCGACTATAGCATGAACGTTGCAGGTATATAGATCATCAATGGTCGGAGCTTCAACGGAGTGACCTTCCTGGGCTCCACCTCCGACGAAGAAGCTACGATAGCGACCTCCAGACAACTTAATGCCTCGCCCAAGCTTCCAAGCTACTTGCCTCGTCTCCTAGAGCATTCCTGGAGCTCCACCGAGCTCGCGAGCTAGAGGTAGAGCTAACACGTCTTTGTCGGAGCATAACCATCTCCGTCGCAGGAGGCGGGGGAGATGAAGAACTCAAAGAACGTGCACCGTTTCATCATCTTGATAGGATGGGTCACATGCATCAACGTGCCGGGTCTCGAGCCTCAGCACCAAACCTACAGGCTCGGGACACCTGAGCCACATTCGAGCCTTCCAAGCCTCGCTCCAAATCCGAACCTACGCCAAGTCTCCTCCGAGCCTACACTTTTGCCAAACCTGATCTCATGTGTTCAGACACGTGAGGGTCTGGGACTTTTGCAGGAGAGTCCTGACAATTTCTTTAAATTACAAGTAAGTCCATACAATACCACGTGCCTTGGGGTAAATTGCAACTGACCCCA